>NIPM01000608.1:7993-60734 GCA_002738285.1 Holacanthella duospinosa
TTTAGTTTTTTGGCTGTATTTATTGTAATCTTTACTTTTTTAATGCGGAATTTTGTTTTTCTAGTTTATTCTTTAATAACTTATCTATTTTTGTTTCGGTTGAATTTTTAATCCTTAGGTAAACGGAAATAATTCGACATTAGGTAGTGGAAACTTTAATTATGGTCAAACTGTATTTCATATTGAAACAACATTAAAAACTAAAGAGGAAATTTGGTTTAATCATCACTTAAGCATGGGATTAAAGGATAGAATGTTTAAGTTTGTTTAAACCCAAGTTTTGAAACTTAACTGCATAATTTCCTAAACTGCTATTATACTAAAGTTTGAAATACTTAGTTTTAACTAAATAAGTTTTAACATTTACCTCTCAGTCTGGAGAGGTGATTGAAATACCTCACCTCCCTGAATTGTAACGTTTTGTTGCAATTAAATCAAATATACTACGAAACATCAAACTCAGTAAAATCTTGAATTTTTGCACGCACACAGATTAAAGACCAATAGACAACAGCATTTCTCGGTAGAGTATAAATTCCACCAAAACATTATGAACAAATGTCAGGCTACTCAGTGGTTATCATTAGGTGATGAAGTATACTCCGAACTAAAATGCTGGTATGAAGTTGGGTTGGGCTAAGTTAGGGTTATGGTTGATGTTAGCGTTGTTAGCTTTCCGAAATCTGTCTGTCATTTATGCAGTTTATTAAAAAAATCCTACGAAAAAAGTGACAAAAGCGTCGACTAAGAAAATCACGCGCAAGAATAACATCACTATCAGACGGGCTGAAGCTTCATAACCGTAAGTTGTTAAAGTGGGTGAAAAATTGTGTTACCATGGCATTTAGCTCAAAAAAAATGAGTAAACATATATATCCTAAGACAGAAAACTGGCTGACCATATGTTTGCAGCAACAGTATATTCCAAAATAGATGCTAAAAAATTAAAATGGCTACTCGAATAATAATAATAATGGGACATGAACCATTATAGAAAATGACGTCAATAATGGAGGAAAAATCATCCATTACACAAAAATGGCGCCAATTAAAAATTACGACAATAACACATATACACACACACAATGCCAATAATCAATAACAAATACAATACCAATAACAAGTATCGATTACCAATATAATGCCAATACCAACAGTGGTTATACAATATAGATTTATACTACTGTCGGGACTCTGCCGTGTTAGTTTCGCGGCTTCTAATTTGAGGCCGAAACTAGCAGAACAGGTCAAATTAAAGCCGAAAGGCTCAAAAATAAGCCGCGGCATAGTCTCGTTGGCTTCAGGAGGCTTCAAAGTTGAGGCTGAACCAACAGGACGATTCAAATAAGGCTATAAGGGATAGACAAAGTCCAATTAGTTTCGCTAGGCTTCAAAATTGAGGCCGAAACTAATGAGACAAGTCAAAACTAATCCCAATTAGGCTAAAAATCATAAATACAAAAAGCGCGCGCAAATAAAAAGCAAATCTGACCTTAGGCCACGCCTATCAAAGTAAGCCATTGAGCAACCGATTTTGTGCAGTAGCTTTAAGCGCTTAAGAATACACATATAACCTTAAATTAGGTCAAAAATATCAAAAATTACTAGGCTATAAAGTAAATCAGGAAACTTTCGGCTTGATTTACACAAAGTTAGCCAAGTATAGTTATAAATAAATTATTCGAAAGCTGGGTTTGACAAGGCTATTGTGTAAATTGAGGCCTAAGAGCCAATTTACACAAAGAAAGCCAAGAACACAACACAAATTTCGAATAACAAGAGGTAACAAAAGTCACGTCCACTTTTTTCAAAACGGATCAATCACAGTCCGACTTTTTGAAAAAGTTATATTAAAGTGCTTACACACCTCTCAATCTTAAACATACCAAAAAATTGGCAAAAAACGGTTAAATTCATAATATTATAAACAAACAAGTGCTCAAATTTGATTTTTTTTTTACAAAATACAAATCCTACCGTAAAACCTGGCGTATTAGGTAGGATTACACAATTAAAAAGGTTATAATTAAATATTTGAATTTTTATATATTTATATAAAATATATTTATATATTATATATATTATATATATTATATAATATATATATATATAATATAAAAATATAATAATATAATATATATTATTATTATATATATATAAATATGTAATAAGTAATATATATTAAATATATACAGTGGTTTTAGCTTCATGTCACCACCGAGGGAGCCAAAAAAAAAAGGCGGAGTTGACAGTAGCCGATTATGTCAACTGACTGATAATTCAAAGATTAGGTGACATAAACCGAAGTTCCTGGTTTTAGAGGCGCATTTTATGTTACGACACCTTTTTCCATTTATTTTACAGTTTTTGAAGTTATTAATGAATTTAGAATACTCTAAAAGCAAATTACTTCTTAAAGTAATCAGCAAGCTTTTTTGCAATATGCCAGAGAAATGGCTTTGAGATATTATCTTCTCAGAAACTCCCAAACTATCGGTACTTGTTTGCAAAGTTCTTCACTTCCAATGTTGTTTATCATTAAAACTTTAAGTTTCTCAATCCTAACCATATGCCCATCTAAAGTTGGCATACTCGCGGTTGGAATAAACCCGCAACTGCAGGTGAGTCTTTAAAAAAAATAAACTTTTACGATCGAGGATTTCATAGTAGAATACAACAAATAGGTTAATGAAACAGTTCCCCCAAGGGTATGTGACCGCCCACACCATTTAAGCAAACACGAGTATATTCCGGGCCTGATAACCAAAAGTTGCCATTAAAGTGTGGTTATGTGCCATACATTCTCTTCAAATGGGATGACATTAGGCGGAGGTGTGACAATAGGCAGAGTAATTAGTACATGAAAGCATGGAGTTTAGCCGGGGGAAAGCGAACAGGGTGACAATAAGCGAAGTGTGACATTAAGGGGTAGTGACATTAAACTAAAACCACTGTATATAAATATTTATATTTTTATTTCACAATAAATATTGAAATATTTATTGTGAATGTAATTCTTAATTAAATATTTGAATTTCGCTGAGGGCAATGAACTCTGCAGCGAATACGCAGACGGATGAATTTTCCTCTCAGAATGTTTTTTTTTAGTTTTCTAACCTTCGTATGCTGCAGATTTGAAAGTGTTGTTTTGGATATTCACAAGTACGCTCAATTTTGAGACAGACATTAGTTGCACCATGCTACTGTTCAAATTCAATGTTTGTATAATTATAAGCAAATGTATTCCTGTAGGTTTTGGATAAGTGATACGTCAATCGATCCGAAACCTTGCTTCCATTAAGAATATGGTTTCTGTTGTTGACAGTCAAATCAGAATTTTTGAAAATTCTACAAATCACACTGGAATTTTTTCACTTTCGCAAGAAATCCCGAATGCTATGGAATTTGGTTAGGCAGTATTTCAATCGGTAACAAATCCCACGTAGAATACGAGTCTGAAATCCATGGGTGGCAGTGAAGTAAAATTTTCGGAAAACATTTCAAAATGCCTAAAACATTTTTTAATTCACTATCAAAAGGTAGCAGGCTGAAAAAAAAATTGATTTCATATATTAATTCTCTGCTTCCTGTATTCATCCTCTGATTCCGTTCCAATTAAATTATAAACTAAATTTCCCATAACAAAACTGATATATAAATACGCCGGTTCTGGAGCGCGCGACGCCGTAGTCCGCATTCTGATTTCTTTTTTTCATAACTCGGCGTCGCGCGCTACATATACCTTATTTATATAGGATTCACTTATTTAAATTTTTGAATTTCTACTCAACAACCACACTTCATTCATTGCATTTAACTTTTTGTGGGTAAACTCAAAACTAACTACTCGTGCGCATTATTTAGGAAACTCCTTTTTCTGTTTCCTCTACTTTCCTTTTCGTTTCTTTGGAAACTGAAAACGAAAAGGAAAGAAAATGAAACCAATGGATTCGTTTTCAAAAATCCTAAAACGAAAAAAAAGGAAACGGATTTTCGTTTTCGTTTTCGTTTTTAAAGGAAAGCATTTCATCACTACACTTACCAGTCATATATATATATAGAATTACTGAAAAGTTGCTTCAAATAACAAAATTAAACGCAAAATAGTGTTGTTTTGTAAAATTTCACAAAATACAAATGATACAGTAAACCCTTGTGTATAAGGTAGGATTATATAAACAAAAANAGGAAACGGATTTTCGTTTTCGTTTTCGTTTTTAAAGGAAAGCATTTCATCACTACACTTACCAGTCATATATATATAGAATTACTGAAAAGTTGCTTCCAATAACAAAATTAAACGCAAAATAGTGTTATGTTTTGTAAAATTTCACAAAATACAAATGATACAGTAAACCCTTGTGTATAAGGTAGGATTATATAAACAAAAAAGTGTACTAATAGAATATTGTGAAGTATAGATATATAAAGCTACAGAAAGTGGAGTTTAGAAAAAATTTCAAAACGGGTAAAATCGTCGACAGGTCACGCAAATTTTTTTTTAATTCGTGAATAAATACTGTACATAACCTAAAGAAATCTACATAAGTGAGTTGTTCATCCTGAAAACACAGTTGAATGTATTAATAAACGGGTCACGCCACAATTTTTCAAAATAATAGCAATACCCATGTCAAAAGTACCAAGTACTACTAATAAAAAAATCAATAAGTCTATAAACTCTGCAAAAGCAGAAACAGAATTGAACACAACTAGACAAAAATTAGCGACGAAACCTGTTCCATTTCAAACAAGAACGAGAAGTAGAAACAATTTCTCGTCAGTATCTTCAATAAATTCTGAACAAATGGAAACCCAAAGTGTTCATTCTGGTGAAAAGGATGGTTTTGATTTGCGAAATCACTCAAGTAAACAACACCTCTTTACCGTCGATCCCAGTCCTGGTAGCGTAGGACAAGCTGAAAACGGTGGAGAGGGGTTTGAGATAAAGTTATAAGAAACAAAAAATACCCCTAAAAGTTCCAAATTTAACCCACCGGTCTACACCTCCAAAATTAGGACTTGTAATAAATTCTCGTACCGAAAGCCATATTAATCAATCAGGTCAAGCAGGTTTAAATAATCGAAACCAAACGATACAAATTATACAAAACCAAATGACACAAATTCAAACATTTCAGAATTCTATGCAATTAATGCAAAAACAAATGGAAGAGCAACAAGCAAAATTTTTGCAACAAATGAAATTGTTTATTACAATTCAAATTCAAACAAACGCACACTTGCAAAATCCACCACAAACTCAATCACAAATATATAAACCAATATAAGTACCAAGTAGCTCACAAGCTACACCTCAAATACCAATAGATTCTGTTAACTTATTGGCTAACGCCATTCAAAATATATAAGTTACGGCTGTTACTCGGTTTCAGTTCCCAGATTCAAACCCAAACTATCATCTGCCACTGCCTATCTTGCAGAGGTAGAGAGATATTTCGGAGAACAAGGCCACAGTGAAGATCAGTTCTTAGATCTACTAAATTATATCTTATCACAAGATGACAAAGCTTGGTTTGACCATCATCCAACAGATTTTGACACTTGGGAAAAATTTAGGAACGGATTCGCGCAGAGATATGATAGTTGGATGGACGTAAATGAAAGAGTTAAATTACTCTACACTAGACAAAAGTTAACAGAATCAATTGAGTTTTTCATATATGATATGGTTTGTTGTGCTAAACAGTGCAACACAAATGAGAGTACTGAAGATTCAGTACAAAGTGCTAGACTTTCTCTCCACCCGTCACTAAAAACGCATCTCGGTACTATCATTTATAGAACACCTGAGGAACTTTTTGAAGCTTCAAAGGTGGTTCATCAGAGCATAATGGCGGAAGATAAATTCAATCAATGCCGGTCCAAACTTTCGCCACTTACTAATAATGGCCGCCAAAGCGGTAATAACAGTTCAAAAGCCCCCTCATAAAATAAATAATAGTCGCCATGACTAATCGCAAGAACCATCTCGGACGAACAATAACTTATGAGGATTTAATACATATAGGGAATATAGAAAATAGGAAATAGACAAATTGACCACGAATTCTTAATTGTAAATCAAATACCGTTTCCGTGTGTCATCGGCTCACACATAATATGTCAACAAGGCATAGTTACGGATCAACGACGTCAAAAATTTTGGTTTCGAAATGAACCCAGAGTCAAGTTCAATTTACCGACTTCGTAGGTAAATTAAGCTAGGTCGGCTGTCGGACAACATTAATCCTACAATGTTGTCCTCTATGATTCAGAGGGTCAATGTCAGTAGATCCTTAGGATCTGGCATTGACCTGACGGATAAATTGTAAAGCAAAAACAAATCAAACATTCCTTCAATCTCAGATCCATATCAGATCAAAGTGCAAGAACTTTTGTATAAATTTCCAACAGCTTCTCGTAGTGATGAGAACTACCATCACTATGCATAAGATTGAAGCAGAAGGCAAACCGCCATGTGTAAAACCATATCGTTGTACACCTGTGATAATTGCAGAAATAAATCACAAAGTCCATGAACTTTTGAAAAATGGTATGTGTCGTCAATCCAGAACGTCATACGCTGCTCCTGTCGTTATGGATTAAAAGAAAAACGGCAAATGGCGTATGTTTTTTAATTATAAAAGTAAATGATCAAACAAAAACCAATTCCGCACCAATGGGAAGTACTCAACATTCTACGGCATATCCCATCCGGCTATTGGTATTAGGTTCTCGATTTACAGTCTGGATTTTGGCACATCCCGTTACACTCGGATAGAATAGAAAAATCAGCATTTATCACACAGGATGGAAACTATGAAATGTTAGTGATGTCTTTCGGATTGAAAAACCCTCCGTAAACTTTTCAATATCTGATGAATACAGTCCTTCAAGGATTAGATTCATTCAGTAGAGTATATATGGATGATACAATCATCTTTTCGAGAACGTTAAAAGAACACCTCCAACCTATAGAAATTGTTCTTGACCGTCTTAGAACGGCAAACCTTACTATTACTACAGCAAAATCGTCTTTTGCTAAACGCGAAGTGAAATTTTTAGGACATATTGCTTCCCAAGAAGGACTTAAAAAAGATCCTGAAAAAACTAAAGCCATACAACAATTTCCTAGACCTACCGATAAAAAAGGAATCATGAGATTCAACCGTATATGTCATTGGTATTCTAGCTTTATCCGTCATTACGCTAGTAAAATGGAACCTCTGTTCAAGTTGCTTCGTAAGGAAATAAATTCATATGGTCAAGAGAACAGGAAAACGCTTTTGAACAATTAAAGAGAGACATTTGTGAGTGTGTAGTGTAACAAAACATCGATTACTCTAAACCCTTACTCATGAAATGTGATGCCAGTGAATATGGTTTAGGTGCAGTACTCTGCCAAAATAGAAGGAGTAGAACTCCATATAATGTTTGCTAACAAGAATCTTAAACAACCAGAGAGATCTGCACACATATATGAGAAGGAGATACACGCTATAATTTTCACCAGCTCCAATCACTATCCAACCAGACGGTATTGATATTGAGGATGATCATGGTATCCAATATGTTCCCATAGCAGCCCTTACCTTTGCAATTCCATCTTTGAGAGATATAGCTAACAAACAAACTTTTGATAATAAACTTAGTCAAATCATTAGCCTCTTGAAAAGTGGACTAATGGATGTACAACTAAAAGACTACATTCTTCAAGATAGAGTTTTGATGAAACTTATAAAACCATTCGACAAAATGGGCAACTAAAAGGGAGATCCCTTGGGTAATCGAGGAACCCTATGTCAAAAGTGTTTGGCTATAGCTGCAGTATACACACCTCCCAACACTCATACGAATCTCCATTGCACGTGCATAAAACCAAAACTGATTCCGGTACCAGTCATTCCCAAATCAATGAAAAGTGAAATTTAAAAATTATTTCATGATTCTCCTGAAGCATGACACCATGGTATGCGTAAGACTTCAGAAAAAATCAAAATTCGATGTTTTTGGCAAAATATGAACAAAAACATCCCAGAATATGTGCACAGTTTCGTCACTTGTCAAAAAGTGGACCTAACAATCAGTTACTTTACGGATTATTACAGAGTGTATCTCCACCATCGAAGGTGTTTGAGACTCTGCATATAGACCTCATGGGTCCCTTTCCACCCAGTTCAGGTTGAAGGTTAAATAAGAGTTTGCTAGTAGTCATAAATGAATTATCAAAATAGGTTGAGTTATTCCCCTTGAAAACGGCCACGGCAAAGAAAATAAAAGAAATCCTTGAAAGCCAAATTTTTTTTTTCGATTTGGCACTCCAAAAAGAACTGTTAGTGATAACATTACCCAGTTTACATCAAATTATCTTAAGAATTTACGTAAAAACTGGAAAATCCATCATGCTTTTCTAAGTGCTTACCATCCTCAGACTAATCAATCTGAGAGGGCAAACCCCAATTTGAAAAAAATGCAACAAGTATTTGTAAATGATAACCATCACAGTTGGGATGAAAATTTACATCATTTTGCGTTAGCCTTACGGACTTCAATTAACAGAGTTACTCAAGTAACACCGGCTATTCTCAATCTTGGCCGAGACTATCAAATGTTGAGTGAATTGCCACAAAAATTACAAATAGTTATTGAATTCGTAAGAAATAATATGAATTAATCTCTAATAGAAACAAAACGATACTATGACTTTTCTCATAGAGAATACAATTTCAAACGTGGAGACCTAGTTCTCATACAATATCATGTAATTTCTAACCAAGAGGAAGGAATTATGTATAAATTGAATCCGCGTTTTATTGTTAGGTAGGAGAAGTTATAACTCCACTTTCCTTTACAATTTTGTGTCTCCCAGACAAAAATTATATTGGAAACAGACATGTAAACCAATTAAAACTGTTCTACCAAAGACAATTGTGAAATATCACCCAGTTGGTACCAATAACACCAACTGGAGACGAAAATGCCAATATTATCCGTGCTAGGATACTAAAACAAAATACTAGAGTGAATTACCGTTTCCTAGCAGGATTACCACACTAAATTGACAAGAAATCAGAAAAGACCACTCTCGGGACCTTAGGTTGTTAGTGCCCTAGCTTAAATAGTCAGTCTTATTTCAATAAGTACAATGGAAAAAAGTTACAAACATTTGATAGTCGTCCAGTTAAACCAACTCTTACACTGATTTTTTTTCTGTTACAGTTGAGATTTATGATGACAAGTACGCCCAACTCTAAAGCCCTTAAGACGGCGGAATATAAAGCCAAAAGTCAATTGGCCGATAACAAGTTTAAGCGTGGATTCATTCATGAAACACACTAAAGACCGAAGGAATCCCTCATTGGATCTGCACTTGGCAAGAAATCGCACGAGGAACGAGGTCAATTTTATTGGTACACTCAGAGGTGTTAACCCTACAGATGCGGTCATCAATAATTGGTCACTTCCATCGACCTCATTTACAACACCAAGAATGGATGAACCAATGGATGAACGGCTCATCACCAGGTTGATAATTGTGCAAAACTCAGCATGAATGAATTCCACGATTCAAGATTTGAAAAGTCACACGGAAATTGGTTTACATATAGAGGTTTCAAGGTCCCATTTGAATACTTACTGGAATCGGCCATCTATGTTTAATTCAAGTTTCTACTAACCAAATTGACTATGTTATCGACCCTTTTAGAGTTCCTCAACACCTATATAATTTGAACCAAGTCCTCCAAAATAACAAAATCCTAAAATTTGTCTATGACGGTCAGATGGAAGTTTCGATGTTTTAGTTATACCACCGAATTTTTCCCNACAAAATCCTAAAATTTGTCTATGACGGTCAGATGGAAGTTTCGATGTTTTAGTTATACCACCGAATTTTTCCCACGGCCGTCATAGACATGGAAAAAGGTTTTGAGACAATTTGTGGAGGTTGATTTTCCAGTCAATGAAAGGAAACGTGATTTTTGTTCTGCCCTCGCTACTATTTTCCGGAATCTGAAGTCGATGCGAGTGGCCAACTTGCCGACTTCAGATCTCACCCAATCAAGAAATGAGTCTCCCTGACGGAATATGATAGATCTGATTTACACCTTGTGTTTAGAATATAGCACGAACACCGCCAAATAACCAATATTCCTGGGCGATCAAACTTAGACCAAAAGATAGTAGACGAGAGGTGAAAGGCAGTGGAAGATCGCTCAAAGTTCGTTTCTTTACAATTGGTGAAAGTCCAATTGAACAGTTGAAAAATTATTGGTTACGATAAATTTTCCTAGTGAATTAATCAATTTGTTCAAANGAAAGTCCAATTGAACAGTTGAAAAATTATTGGTTACGATAAATTTTCCTAGTGAATTAATCAATTTGTTCAAAGAGTTATTTGAAATCCGGGAGGAGGTGGCTAAATTTCATGATGTACCATCATTTTCCATTATTTCAGACCATCACCTAATTGGATTGTGACGATTTAGACCTTCCGATAACCTAGAACTTTTGAAAATAATGGACAATAAGNACCATCACCTAATTGGATTGTGACGATTTAGACCTTCCGATAACCTAGAACTTTTGAAAATAATGGACAATAAGCGTTCCTAACATTTATTAGCGAAGAAGTCGGATCTTTTGGCCACCATAGCCAAATATCCGTCAGTTTTGTGTGTACCAGCTCCCCCTGGTCCAAAGCCATCAAAACCCAAAAAATCTATATCACTACCTTCACCTATACGAACTCCAACACCGAGAGTTGTAGATGAACTCGACGATGGTCTGGATTATTTTGGCACTACCATCCGTGGGAACACCTCCGTTGGCGCTTTGGGCTTTGTGGATGTTCCCACTGCGTCAGCATCCAGATCAAGTCCTCAGGATGACTCGGAGGACGTTCTTGTACTACATGCAGAAGACGATATTTATGGACAGTTCGAAATACGGGATGTGATAGAAGAGGAGATTGCAGGCTTAAGTGACATGGAGGAACAGCAAGTGGAACTTCCTCCCCCATAACCAATTCCACAACGACCAGCTAAAATTCCANTAAGTGACATGGAGGAACAGCAAGTGGAACTTCCTCCCCCATAACCAATTCCACAACGACCAGCTAAAATTCCAATCATCCAGTTAGTGAAATAAAATAATCCCTATGTTCCACCAAATCCAATCCCTAACCAAATTCAACCAATTGTTAACCCTGACCAACATTTTAAACTGTGCTTCATCTGTTTTGACATGGACAACATTCCCAAATGTTCGACAAACGTTGTTCGTATGGAAAAGCCGAAAAACGAAAAGTTCCAGAAGCACAGGAGAAAATGTTGGCCAATAAAGCGAAGGCAAAACTTAGGTTCCCAGATTTCTTCCGACATATCGTCTTGAAAAAACGGTCGGAACTTCCTGGTAGGTTTACAAAAAAAGCTAGTTTGGCTGGACCACTCGAGGAACCTTAGGTCTTTAGTGGTCCAGTCCAGAGACAATTCTTGATCTTCATTTAGTTCACAGTTAATAGGTATGTTATCAAGCTATAAGGACTACTCGTGGAACCTTAGGCNTTCTTGATCTTCATTTAGTTCACAGTTAATAGGTATGTTATCAAGCTATAAGGACTACTCGTGGAACCTTAGGCCTTTAGTAGTCCAAAGTTAAAAATTAAATAGTTAAAAGTTATAATTTCTTTCTCAAGTTCATTTAGGTATAATTGATTTCATTCTTTTCACTTCTTCCATACCTGCTACCCCCTTCGGGAGGTCTTTCAGGCCGGGAATGTGAGGGAACAGGAGTTCCCTCCCGTCATCCTCATCATCCCATTCGTATGTTGCTGTGTTCTCCACCTCGAAAGACAGCAGCACAGATGGCAAGAAACCATCATCACATCAATCCCTTTCTTTTTTCTAATAATAATGTAAAGCTCCCTCCCTAGGTTTGGTTTTTTCTCATTTTTAGTATTAATATTTTTTTACTAAACTACTATCAAATTTCTATTAATATATAGACTATAGGAGCGTTGTCAACCGACAACGATCCAAAAAAGCCTTGGGTAAATAAACAGCCTTTTTCTTTCTCATCCATTTTGGATTTATTTATTATTTTTAAATTAAATTATAAATTATTGATTGGCCATCTGGTGAAATCGGTGACCTCTCTCCACAGGACAGCAGCATCCTCTCATCATCATCATTGGATCCTTCAAAGGACCTCAAATTCCAACAGCGTTCTAATTGGGCCACTATATTCACAATGTGATAGAGGACATCAGACTGATGTTGATAGTGAAAATTAGAATGGCTTTTCGGACTATTTATGAAAAGCTCCAGAAGTTAATATTTGAATTATTTTGAAACCCTATCGCTTACCATGTCTTTCGTACCTAGGATTCTTGACAATTTTGAGTATACCACTTAAGTTTTATACTCAAAATTGCCCAAAGCATTAGGATTTAACATTTCACAATTGCCACACATTTGATGATTTTGCGTGGTAACTGTGAAATTTGAATTAATTTAAAACTTGATAAATAAATAATTTCTAATTGGAAAGTTAATGCAGTACTTCTAGTCTATCGATTGACAAAAGCTTAAACACTTACAATGAATCCAACAGCTGCAGTGTCCAACTTTGCAATCGTGTTCTGGAACTATTCAGTCGGATTTTTTTCCCTTTTAGTTTTTTTAATTATTCACCAATTTTTAGGAAATTTTTTCGAATTTCAAATTTTTTCAAGGATAGACAGATTTAAAAAAAAACTCCCTGAAAAGTTTAAACTAACACAATTTTTTTTAAACTTTTCGCAATTACCACACTTTCACAATTACCTAAGATGACCCTACTTTATTATTAACGTTATGAACAGGAAACTTATATCGCTTCGTCACTTTTGAAATTTGGGCATTTGTATGGCCATGCTGCTTTAGTGTAGCTATTTGAACTTATGGATAGCTTTCACTTTTACCACCGTCTGAGAAATCAGAAAATTGTAATGCGAATAAGCGAACTCTTAAGTCAAAATAGGTTAACCCCAACTCCAAGGGTTGAGGAGAGGAGCAGGAGAAAATCCAAATCTTTGAACAATAACGCGGAGTAATGGCCAGTGAAGTTTTTTAATATAATGTATACATGTGTACAAATGTGTACATATTTTTTCAATAAGGGAATAAGATTTTCATAAGTGTAATTACCTAGAATGTCCAGAAGTTTTCCTCTTCTCTAACGTTTTAATAAGTGTCCAAATTGTCCAAAATATTCCAAATTTTTTGATCAAGTTTTATGATGGTTCTGTCTCCTTTACCCATAAAACCAATGGTTACCGCACCCGCTCAGGGAGGAGATATAATGGATTATTTGTTGGCCTTGAAAATGGGCATCTCCAAGTAACCATACTAACGAGTAAATAACACCGCGCCAGAGAATGGAAGAAAAAATTGTCATTGTAGAAGATTTACTATGCGTTCGGAAGCCGAAGAGCAAAAATGCTCTCTTTTGGTTGTGTTATCTAGAAAACAGAATAACCAATTACTGTAAAGTTCGGTTATAGTGACACCGTAGGGACCACCGGCAGGATTTATTCAGTATAGCCGGAATTCATTATATCTGTATTGTGAACGGACCCTACATTTCAATAATTGTTCATTATATCCAAATGTTTTACTATAAATTCAGCTAAGTCGATGTAGAGAAGTACTGAGTGATGAAAATTTGAATACGGTTATGTCCGTTTATAGAGTCGACACTTCCATAAATTTCTCCTAAACTTCCGCAAGACTAATTTGTGAAAAATTTTGACTGATTTTGGTAAAGTATTTTGGTGCCTCAAATTGAACTAGGTCTTAGCTTTGAAGCTTGTTTCCCTGGGTCCATACGCTAGTTGTGTTGGCAGGTAGGAAAAGGTGACTAAAATCTGTTAAATTAGAAATGGTGGATCACAACTGACCACCAACAAAAGGCTTTTCGGTTTGATTCCTGTAAGGTTATTTTCTACTGAATACGGAAATTTGAAAAAAAAATAAAGAATTCATCCAAGCTTTCTTATTTCCCTTAAGAACATTAACGTGCACAAATTTTTAATTACTTTTAAAGCATCATGAGTTTAGAAATATTGCTACTATAATTGGATTCTACTTTTAGGATCTAGTCACTTTTGGGTAGTGTTCTCCATGACTCCTGGTTTAGTCGGAGTCGGAGTCACTGACTCCGACTCCAAGAAAATTTTGGAGTGGCTCCGGAGTCACTGACTCCGACTCCTTGAAAATAAGGAGTGACTCCGGAGTCTGAGCACTGACTCCGGAGTCTACTCCGGAGTCAAAATTCACATTTACTTAGATTTCGCAAATACATATTATGCACATGGTTCTTTTTGTGTGGANGAAAATTCACATTTACTTAGATTTCGCAAATACATATTATGCACATGGTTCTTTTTGTGTGGAAGTGGGGCAGTGGCCAAGGAAATTCCATTTAAAAAAAATCAAAATTCATCTAAAAGTCGGCAAATTAAGGACAAAGTCTCTAAAAAAAGTAAATTAAGTTAGGAAGTTATCATGAGAGAGGTCAATGAATTGAAACTAATTTGTGAAAAACTTACCGATATTTCTCCCGGTTCTTGTTTACGTATTAGTCTTAAAAATTAGTAAACAATTTCTAATTTTGAGTTATCGGATTCTTCGTCGGCATGCCTCCATTATTTAAAATATTCAAATTTTAAAAAGCTCCTAAAAGTAGGAGCAAAGTAACTGTATATTGCAGCTACACTATATTAAGCAGCAGAGCTGTTAATTAAAGCGGCCCCTATATATAGCAGCAGAGCTGCAATATTTAGTGTATCATACCTTACTGACATAACGTGTATTCTGTTTGTGATGTAATACTATGAGTTCTACGCATGACATTTTTTTGGAGCTGACTCCAATTGTGTGGAGTCGACTCCGGAGTCATTGACTCCGACTCCTTGTTTGCATATGCCTGCTCCGGAGTCATCGACTCCGACTCCATAGCAAACCACGGGTGACTCCGGAGTCAAGTAGTCGACTCCGACTCCGACTCCGGAGTCGGAGTCATGGAGAACACTACTTTTGGGTACAACAAAGTGACACGTTCCATGAACTTCTCCCCACCAGATCAAATTCTGCTAAGCAACAACGAAAATATTTCGTGGCTGGATTTCACTTTTAAACTGCCCTGTGTTAACTAAAACTCGCTTTGAGACTCCATTATAGTCGTGTGCCTAGATGGGCATAGAAGAATAAGGAAGAATTTATTGCGAAATTCAGACATTTCATGCGTGTTCACTATAACCGGACAAAATGACTAACGGGAAATGTAGGATTGGTTCACTAAGGCCGGAAGTTCAGTATAGCTGGACTACTTAACACATAATCTTCCATATGCTTGGCAGGCATCGGACAGTGTGGTTTGCTATAGCCGGAGTTCTATCATACCCGGAGTCATTATAGCCGAACTAGGTCTCTTGTGAGTGTTATAGGTGAGCAGGGTTCGGATATTATCAGATATGTAGCCATGATATCGATAATATCGATGTCATTGATAATATCACTGATATAATTGATAAAATCGCAAATATATTTATCTTTAATTGGTATTGAAGTATTTAGACGTTGGAGTAATATTTTATTTGAAAAAGCGATAATTCTATTAAGAACAAACTGGTGTTATCGAGAAATCTGTCTTCCATTTTGGCAGTCCGAATCCAATTCAATTTCTTCAGGAACAAAATCACTGTCATCGTCTACATTTTCAAGTTGTAAGTCAAGTTCCTCCGTTTTCTCCCACACCCAATCAAAGTTTGGTTTGTTGATGATCGACCCGCTATTCATATATTTGAAAATGAAAGTTAACTTTGCCGCCTTTTCATTCCCAAGTCGGTTGCGAAGTTTTGTTTGGACTAAACCAAATAATGAGAAAATCCGCTCGATTCCAATTTTACTTGCAATTGCCGAGAGAAGTTGGTTGCATAGTTTCATCTATGATCCCTTTAGTTGTGGACAATCAAACTGATGATTAGTTTCATCCATAACTACGGAGTTCCACCAGATTGTTGGCCAAAGTGAGCGCATTGTATCTTCGTATAAATATGGTTTGAAAAGTTCAGTTCCAGAATGACACACCAAAATAGGTTAAAATTTTGGGTTGATTTTTCTCAAGTATTCATAGGCTTGTGACTTTTCCTTCGACGACAGGTAAGAACCTCGATATCTATGGTCAATGAAATTGGCTAGGTAGTGAACTTTTCGTCCTCTCTTCAATCAAACGCGATATTATCAATTGGATAATATCAAGCTAATTTTTAGTTGATAATATCAGTGGTATTATCAAGTGATATGATCATGGTGATAACATCATCCGAACCCTGTAGGTGAGAGAGCGTTATCTAACAATTTTATTCTTTATAATTCTAATAAATATATAAATACAGTGGTTTCAATTTAGTGTCACTACCCCTTCATGTCACACTGCTGTTGTCGTAAACCTGTTGGCTTTCCCCCGGTTAACTTATTTGTTGTATTCTACTATGCTATACTCGATCGTAAAAGTTTTTTTTTTAGACTCACCACTCGCGGGCTTATTCCAACCGCGAGTATGCCAACCTTCGATGGCCACATGGTTAGGATTGAGAAACTTAAAGTTTTAATGATAACCAACATTGGAAGGGAAGAACTTTGCAAATAAGTAACGATAGTTTCGAAGTTTCTGACAAGATAATATCTCAAAGCCATTTCTCTGGCATATTGCAAAAAGCTTGTTGATTACTTTAAGAAGTAATTTGCTTTTAGAGTATTCCAAATTCAGGTAATAACTTCAAAAGCTGTAAAATAAAGCGAAAAAGATATCGTATTATAAAATTCGCCTCTAAAACCAGGAACTTCGGTTTATGTCACATAATCTTTGAATTATCAGTCAACTGACATTATCGGCGTTTGTCAACTCCGCCTTCTGTCAACCGATGTTTGGCTCCCTTTGAGGTGACATTAAGCTAAAACCACTGTATACATAAAAATTCTAATCTATTGTCGAACCAAATAGCCATGAGCCGCATGCGGGCCCGCCACAAGATTTATGCACCACGTGATTAGACAATTGCACTTCAGTCTCGAGGTTTACAATTTGCGGCTGCTAGAATATAATTTTTTGCCCAAATAATTACAAATTAATTAGCCAAAATCTGATTTAGAATGAGATAAAATTGTTATGAAGCATATGTTGCCTTTAAGTCACTACTTACACGATTAGTTAGGTGGTGTAATTGCTGCAAAAACAACACAAATTAAACAAATTGGACAAGAAAATTTGGCAATTTTTCAAGCTTTGGTAGCTTAAAGTGAAAAGTACTACCGTGCACACGATTAGACAACATTTAGTACAAAGTTGCTAAGAAATTATGAAAAATAAAATTTCCCTTAATTTTTTATTTCCTTGTTCTAGTGAATAAAAAGTGTGTAGTTAACCCTCGTATTTCCAAAAAATATGCCTACATGTCTTCCCAACATGTTGCCAAATTGTCAACCATGTTTAATTTATTTAAATTTTACAATTTTTAATTTTAAAAATATTATTTATTATTATGATTATTATTACGACTCTGATTATATTTATTTTGTTGTTTAAAGATGGGAAAGAGCAAATTCACTGCGATTCATTCAGTCATGCACTAAATGTATCACCAATTGATGACTATCGCGTAAGAATGCATTTTACCTTTTTCAAAATTCATACAATATACGTACAGGTGGTAGATACTAGCCTCTCATGAAAACTTCCGATGGTAATTTCCCCAGTTTTTTCTTTTTTTTTAGTTAAGTTTTTATATTTTCGGTTCTTTGTTATTTATTTTTTATTATTTATTTATTAATCTTCATGTTTGACGCCCGGTTCAGTGATAACTTTCACTTATCCTTCGGATAGATTATTCAATTTAGTTTATCGAAACATCTCTCAAGCGTTGCTTGAGAGACAACGCGAGAATACTTCGCGAGGAAACATTTAGTGATGATGTCTCTCTCTCTCTTTCTCGTCCCTTTTATCTTCACTCACAAAAGTTAAACTTTCTCAACTTTTTGATAAGTGAAGGATAGATGATTCAAAAATTTGAAGTTAAATTTTCAATTTAGAGATAATGCAAAGATCCTCTCAGTGGAGCTATGGAGGAAATTTCTTTGCATTATGCTTCAACAAACTCTAAATGCCTCGCGAACGACGCAATACGTCATGGTAACGACACGAGATACCACAAAGGTAAGATCACTAAACCGAGCGGGAGGCTAGCAAGTATCTTACGTTCTCAGTACCATTGGAGGTTACTATCGAAAGTTACCGTGGAAGCTTCTCATTTACCCCGCAGTGCCTAAATCCAACCTGCAAAATTTTAATTTTTTTTTCTGTGTAGCGTGCACAAGTCTAATTTTTTTTTAAATTGACAAATTTTGAATTTCAAAGCCCGGCCAAGGGTCACGCCCAAATGGTTCGACAATAAATCAAAACTTTCCCAACTATTCAATTCACCTCCAATCAATTCATATCAGATGTTCACTAATGCTATACTGGCAGACTTGAAACTAGGTTCCCATTCTTTTCCCCATATTCAAAGACCTATTGATTTATATTATCCGTTAACAGTGCGCGTTATCCGCGGAGGGTGCGTGCGGTATCCGCGCGACGTTACGGTATCAATCAGGTATTTTTTTTGTTTCTGAGTGTTTGGGTTGGGTATGGGATGGGTTAGGGGTAAGAGTGGAGTATTTTGACTACTGACTGAAGGTTACTGACACTAAATTAAACAATTGACGAAATTCAATTAATCATGACAAGTGAAGGTAATAACTCTACTCCTAAATTAATTACAAAATCTACTGATATTTACGTACCTCAGTTCAAAGACAAAGTTCTGAAATTCTTTCAAGAGGAGAAGGGACAATTAGATGAGCCTCCTACCGGATGTATTATATGTAGCGATGACAGGACTAAGCGTAAGAGACCCAGAGTCACCATAATTTCTACAGCTCAGAAGTTTGCAATTCATCGTGACACCGTTTCAGACTGGGTCAATGCTGCTGAACGACAAAGAAAAATAAAAAAGTTGGAGAAACAATGTTCGACTGGGCTCGTTTTAACCTCTGCAGAGGAGCCAAGTTACCAGGAAACCCAGACCACTTCTATCCCATGTCCTTTGCGTTCATTAGAATTTGATATAATTGACTGGTTGCAAAAAACAAGGACTGGATTGGAGGAAGGCGTGCGAAATGCTGCTGGAGGATACTTAATTCAGTTTAGCATGAGTGACATTTCACATGAAGTAAATAAGTTCTTAAAAGCTGCTATTTCATTTGTTGACTTCGACACACCTGCCATTGAAGGTCAAGACGCGCACCGTAAACAAGCAATTCTAGGCTCATGGATGGCTGCTTGGGCTAAGAGAATCCACGAGAGTATCTATAACGATAACAAGGATTCTAACAGCCAGTCAGAGATGGATCTTATACCTCTCATTAAAACTATCAAGGTAATGTGCTAATTGACTTATTTGTCTATTTATGAGTATTATGCGAATGATAAATTCAAACTTACGCTGGACGCCTTCTACGATAAAAATGAAGTTTAAGGATTTTTTAGGTATTAATAATTTAATCAAAATATGATATCAATTTACCAGAATAAAAAAATTGAGTAATTAAAAAATGTACATTGCACGACGTTTATAGAGCATCTAAGAACATTCGGGTTATAAGAGCAGAGTTTTGCGGGTTTGGTTTGCTCTAATGCATTTAGCATGGGACATTAAGGAAAAGAAGTGTTGGACGAACTGAGCAGTTAGTAAAAAGTAAATTTTGAAAAAAAAAATTTGTTTTACCATATACTTTTTATAAGATCATCTTGCTCTTTATAAGAGTTGTTACGGAACGAAAACGAACGGACGGAACAAAAAGTTATAAGACCAAGATTTCGAAGCGACGGAAGGACGCTTTTATAACTGTCATGCACTGTGCTAACTTTGTAGACAAATTATTTTAAACGTTCTTTGAAAGCAGTGTCAGGTTTTCGCAAACTTCTTGATTAAATTTTTGGTTGTTGATAAGTTTGTTTGCAAATAACTAAAAATATTTTCCTTCGATTTGGTGGAAATAATCAATTTCCAAATACCAAGGCATTCATTTGAGAAGGCGTTTCGGTGACTTATGAGAATTCAAAGTTCTACAAAAGAGTTGCGAAACCTGACAATAGTTTTCCCGAGGTAAAAATTATTGCTGCATTTTGGACAACTTCGCACTATCCCCCCCNTGCAAGGGGACATTCTGGTCCAATCGGGAATAAAATTGGCCCAGTCGGGAATAAAATCGGCTCTGTCAGGATTTTGCTCGAGCTCGGAAAAGCTAGACTGGGCTAGGAAACATTCCCGGACAATTGATGTTTGGACTTCTTGGGATAGGAGTTTCTCTGACCCCACCGAGATAAATCGCCTATCTTAAGGTTCATTTTTCACTTACATATTTGGTGGAGTAAACTCATAGGGTAGAAGATATTGAATTTTTTTTAAACTAATCTTAATCGTATGCCGAAATTTACATCATGGATAATTATGCCAAACTCAAAATTTTCTGAAATAATAATTGGAGGTAGGAATAGCAATATAAATTTTAGATAGCAATTTGACAAATTGCTGAAATATAAATATTACTAACTAGTTGTTAAGATTATTATTCTGCGTATTTTCAACCAGAGTTTGGCATGGTCATACTAGAAAATTTCTCCAAAGTAGAAAAATTCATTTCGGCCGACAGGCATGTCGCATTCCATGCAGTTAAACTCTATAAGTAAAAAAAATTCTGTATAAACTAAATTTAAATTTTGTCGGATGACACGAACATGTTTTGCGTAAATTGTATATTGAGAAAATTGCCTAACTAAATAAACTTGCCTGATTTCATATAATGTAAAAAAAATTTTATAATTCCTATGAATTCGGCGAAAATTTTTTTGCGTACATTATGCTGGAACCGTTGTTCCAGACTACCTAATGCTAAAGCCTGGGTCCACCTAAGCCGACTGGCAAGTTGACGTCGACAAACAAGCCGACGTAAATATTTTGAGTGAAAATCATAACATCATAAAATGAAGAGAAGATATTTGAGCGTAGAAACTTGTTTAATTTCAGTCTGGCCAAGTAGGAGAAACTTCCGGCTCAAGCCCAGATTCCTGGCCCACATTTAATTTTTCGAGAAGAAATGATCCTGAGCCCGGAGAAGTCCCGGCTACACAATTGACACATTTGTCAGAAAGATAAGAGCATCCCCCCCCCCCCAAATGAATATGATATGAATCAACATGAAAAACTGAACAAATTGGAATATTATTTTCAAAGATCGGTGTGAGGTTCATTTCCTTTGAATATTCCTAAATTTTTAGCGCATAATTTGGGTATAACACAAATCAACTTTTAGGGCGATTATGTATACAGTAAACCTCGGATAAGCCGACCTCGGTTACAACGGACCCTCGGTTACCACGAACCACTTGGTCCGATCCGCGCCCTGAGATAGGGAATTTGTGTATAAATAGAACGGCTAAGCCGAACCCTTAGCTATCACGAACGCCTTTCTGTGGTCCCAGTCCATAAGTCACATGCTTTTTTACCTCGGTTAACACGAACACCAATTAATTGATCAATTTTTAAAGAATCTACACCTTTTTTCTAACAAAATTTAACGAATAACTTTTTTTGAATGACTTTTCAAACATTGAAATTCGACAGAAAATGAACCAATGATATATTTTTAGTCATTTTTAGTCTCCACACAACTTACTATTATAAAGTAATGGTAAATTAAAACTACCTCGGCTAATACGAACAAATTATTCCCCAAGTTGTATGTTCGGCTTACACTTAAGCCGAACCTCGGTTACCACGAACCATATTTTCCGGTACTTTGAGATCAGGCTTATCCGAGGTTTACTGTATAATCTTAAAGAATTGCTTATACTAGAGGTGTGCCAGTTAACCGTTACGGCAGTTAACCGCGACAGTTAGTGGTTAACCGAATCGCCCCTAAACCGCAGTTAATTCTAGACTAACTGCGCGGTTACAATGTTGAATCAAAAACATAATTACACTCCTTAATACCACATTTCAGAATAACTATTAGATGGAAAATAATTTTATTTCTCTATCCCTACCTAATACTTATACAGTGAATCTATTTGAAACCTCCCATAAACAAAAAGTCGATACCATGGAGATTACAAAATTTGTGTTTTCACCAGTGGTCATCGGTCATTAAAGTTATATAGCTCTACATTCTGTTTTCTCTTCTCCTTTCAACTTGAAACCTCACATTATTTAACATTTTGCAGTTTTTTTGTAAATTAATATTTACACAGAAAGCTTAACATTGGTAAATAATTGTGAATCCCATGTGACGTTTGTAATAGATTTTTTAGGAAATTAAAATACTTTACGGCCGAATTTCGTTGTAATTACTACAGATTTGTTTATTTTAGAAAATAACAAATTTCAAAAATGGGAGGTTTTAAATAGACTCACTGTAGTTCATCAAAGGAAGGTTATGATGAAGGATTGTCAGACCTTCTCCAAGTTGTGGGAGGAGCCGATTTGTTTTGTCTTTATATACAGAGAGAAAGATTAAGTCGGAGACATTGCCCCCATGTTTAGCCGCCGCGTCTCTCATCAGTGTTGGGCATTACTTTTACTCATAAAGTAAAAATTTGTAAATAATGCCCATGGCTAATGGATGGGTAAATGTGTTAACAGAAGGGGTAATGTCTCCGACTTAATCTTTCTCTCTGTATAATTCCTTCTTCAGAAAATAGGCGCTCACTATAAACTACTCGCGGGCGCAGATAAATATTTAGGCACAAGTTTTGAAAGTTTTGGATACAATCTATGATTTAATTTCCACCATAAGAATGGACTTTCGTTTTTAGGGGAAAGTGGGGACGATGATTTGAATTTGCTAACGCTTGTTTTATGGTTTGCGCATGCGTTGTGTATTCCTTGTCTTAGCGTTGTCATAACGCGCTCCACCCGTTTTTGAACTTATTTGTGCTTTCTTTAATCATTTATGTACAGAATATTTCTGTACTAAAAAAAAAGTTAAAATTGTTCAATTTTCAATTGTTTACGGTAAGAATAAGCAAATAGAGAGAGAAAGGAAACCATAAATCAATTCTTCAAACAAAGCATTAAAGAAAAAAACTCCTAGGCAACGTATTCACAACGCTTACGCTCGTTTTATGGTTTTTCTTTTTTCAATTTTTTGTACAAAATTCTGTAAGAAAACCTACTTGGAATCAATTTATGCTTTCTGCATGTGTCGTCTAAGCGTTGTGAATACGTTGTCTAGGAGTTTTTTCTTTAATGGTTTGTTTGAAGAATTCATTTATGGTTTCCATTCTTTCTCTATTTGCTTATTCTTATTCTACCGTAAACAATTGAAAGTTGAACAATTTTAATTTTTTTTTAATACAGAAAAATTCTGTACATAATGATTAAAGAAAGCATAAATAAGTTCAAAAACGGGTGGAGCGCGTTATGACAACGCTAAGACAAGGAATACACAACGCATGCGCAAACCATAAAACGAGCGTTAGACAACATGCAGAAAGCATGAATTGATTCCAATTAGGTTTTCTTCAAGCTTCGCAGCTCGATAATTATCGATAATTATCGTGATAATGATAACAATAATTACGCTTGATAATTATCTTGATAATTATCTTGATAATTATCTTGATAATTATCATGATAATGACTCATGGACATTGAACGTATGTCTTTCTCTCTGAATACCTGTATCGCATCTGTCGGCGTGTCATCAGACGACAGAATGACGCTTTAAAATTTTAATTTCAATACTGTACAATAATAAACAATTTCCATGTGCCGCGTAAGTTCTGTTGTCCAGCTATAACAAAGTTAAGTTGAGTCTTTCTGTTTTTAACAATTTTGATTTGTCAAGTCTTGTAAACTAAATGGGTGCAAAGAGAAACCGTTTGACAATTCTTTCTCAATATTAACAAACCTAATAATTCCGGTTAATTCCGGTTTATGGGCAAAATGTAAATCATTGCGAACAAAACTAATCTGTAAGGGTAGGAGCAGTGGTGACTGACAATACCGGAAATGTCGCAAAAATGAGACGAGCACTTCAAGGTACCCCCAATCTTAAAACTATTCAATATGGTTGCTCTGCGCATATTATCAATCTTTCGAAAGATGTTCAAATCCCAAATATCGGGAATGATATCAAAGTCTAGTGTTGCCGCGATGCATCGGCAAGCCGATGAATCGGCCGCCGATTCAGTTAGTTTTACGAATCGGCAACGCCGTTGCAAGGGACAGTCGAATCGGTTGCGTCGGCCGATTCATTCTGAATTGTATACTTGAGTGAAATAACCCCAAATCCCACTCTTTCTTTTTGGGATATGTGCTACGAAATAATTGAAATAATTGAGCAAGTACAGCGTGGAAACAAACACCATTAGAATATTATTTATAAGAAAATTTAATGTATATATACTTACCGCTTGGACCTGGCTCTGGCTGGGTTTCGTCTGTATTTGGGATCACTACAATTTCGTCCCCCAATTTTTCTCATTTTTACCAAATTCTTTAAGATTAGCCTAACTTAGATTACAAATGAAACCGAAATTCACGATGTTTTGTGAGCAGGAAGTTATTTAGTCGACAAGACATTGCCAGTTGTGACAAAACAGTTTGGTGTCAACGCATGAGTCAGAATCGGCTGCATCGGCCGATGCATCTGCATCTGCCGATTCGAAATGACACTGAATCGGCGCATCGGCCGATGCGGGTTTTTGCCTGCATCGGGGCAACACTATCAAAGTCATTAAATATTTCCGGAATACCCATTTACCCGCAGCCTGGTTATAAGGAGCAAGGAGGGAAAAAATTGGTCATCCCAAGCGATGATTCAGATCTAATGGTTCATGAATTAGAGTTAAACTAGTTGAACACTTAGTTAGTTGCTACCATTATTCATACCTTGGTCTAGCCGATCTGAATGTATTGCTATTCGTGAGCAGAAATAAACTTAAGTCTCAATAAAGTATTAAAATGTTGATTTCATTTGACAAAAATAAGTACTAAATTTGTGCATGCGAATTCATTGTTTTTATCAAAATTATCATGATAATTATCAAAATTATCATTGACAATGATAATAATCCCAAAGTATTGATAATTACCGAACCCTGATTTTCTTACATAATTCTGTACAGAAAGTTGAAAAA
The DNA here is from genome assembly GCA_002738285.1 of Holacanthella duospinosa. NCBI lineage: Eukaryota > Metazoa > Arthropoda > Collembola > Poduromorpha > Neanuridae > Holacanthella > Holacanthella duospinosa. The sequence goes on from NIPM01000608.1 coordinate 33,281, forward strand.
AGAAAAACCATAAAACGAGCGTAACCGTCCTATTAACCGAAGAAATAGTTTGTGAAAATTCGCTAACCGGCACACCTCTAGCTCATAACTAATCTAACAATTGTGACAGCTGTGTTGCCGGGATTTCTCGGGGTTTTGAATAATTTTTTCTTCTGTTGAATAAATAAATAAATGACACAGGAAACATCCAGGCAATAACGCCAGAATTTCCTACGGCCCGTAGTAGGTCGGAATTTTTTTTGACCTGAGCAAGGATTTCTATCGATTGGGCCAGGCAGGCAGTAGGGCTGATACACTTAGAAGTAGCGTCTCTGCTGCTAGATGTAGTGGACGCTACATCTAGCAGCTCTGCTGCTAGAAATAGTGTAGCTGCTGTTTCTAGGTGCTTTGCTCCTACTTCTAAGGGCTTACAGTGTTGCCCACCTTTCGTAGCATATTGTTGAATTTTGCTACAAAAGTTCTTTATAAAAAAATAAAATTAGAAAATAATAATCAATTAATTGTAAAATAAATGAGCAAATAGTTCTACAGTGAAACAAAAAGTGGTAAACTATTCTATTATTTCTCAAAACAAAATGTTATATAATTTATAAATATTAAAAGTTGAGCTTACCGAAGCAGTAAATTTTCTTTTACAACTTGGGATAACAGAAATACAGAAACAATTAAAATTTTTTAGCTAAAGAATACGACTAACATAAATAATAAGCTATAATCAGAGCAGTGGAGGAAGTTTTGAAAATTTCTAGTTGCTAGATTAAACTGATACTGGAAGTAACTCCTGTAAAAATTTTAGCTTTCTTTGTCTGTTGTTCAGAAAAAGTGTCTTGTTCTTCTGTAATTTACTAACAATTTAAATAATTTTCCTATGAAGAATTAGAATTGGAAGAAAATTTTACCAGTAGTAATGCACTATCCCTGAACAACGGACGGTGAAAGCAAAACAAATAATAGGCGTTACACTGCGTTTCCGAAAGCAAAGCTAGAACTCATTGTCATGCGTAGGGTCTGGATCAGGGTTCGAAGTCGGATTTAAATCCAAGAATAAAAATCAATGATTTTTTGGATTTTTATTTTTTACCCACTTAGACAAACTTGAAGATAAATTTAAGCACTAACACTACATCCAAAATCAGATTACTAGCTTCAATTTTGTTTTTGGTGAAATAAAGTACTTTAACACTTGTAAATTTTGAAATTGAAGAATTTTTTTCCCAGAAAAATTCGTAATCTGCAAATTAAAAAAAAAATTTTTTTTTTCAACGCCCTTTCAGACATCATATTTTTGATTTTTGACAATTAAAAAATAAAAATCCAAAAAATCCAAAAAATCGGATTTAAATCCAAAAAATCGGATTTTTTGGATTTTTATATAAAAATCCGATTTTTTCGAACTCTGGTCTGGATGTGGCAAAGCATTCAAGAACAAATTAAATAATAGTTTTAACAAGAGTTATGACATGGTATTTTTANTGGATGTGGCAAAGCATTCAAGAACAAATTAAATAATAGTTTTAACAAGAGTTATGACATGGTATTTTTATAGTCCAATTTCATGTCAATCAACCTTGATCACGACAATTTTTTCACTACTAATTCATAATAATAATAACGTAAATAACGTAATTCGTTTATTTTGTTAACCAAAAAAATATTTTTTTGTCACAATTGAATTGCATAGGAAATAATAATATAATACGGCTAATTTCAATAAATGAGATGTTGCCAGCGACAATGTCGCTAGATCTAGTAGCAGCCCCTAGATATAGGAGCTGCTTCTATATCTAGGAGCCGCTAGATTTAGCAGCATAGACCCTAGATTTAGCAGCTTTACTTTTCAATTATTTTTCTAAAATCGGGTATCAATTATTCTCGCCCAAGCTTTATATCAGTCGAAAGATTATAGGATAAGCTATTTAATTCAAAAAAAATTAACCGGAATTGTTCAACTGTGTAATTTATAGACACATTTTATTGAATAACTCAGCCCTGCCACGATGAAATTTTTTTCATCGTGGTGAAAAGTTGCTAAATTTGATTTACTATAGATTAAAAATAGTAGCTAAACTCGTCAAGAGGATATATATTCGAGCTTTTGAAAATAAGTTTAGTGCTGCTAGATCTAGCAGCACCAAGACGCTAGATCTAGCAACAGCTGCTAGATCTAGCAGCTCAGCCCCTACATCTAGAGGCTGAGCTGCTAAATCTAGCATCACGCTACTAGATCTAGTGGACGCTAGATCAAGCAGCGGGCTGCTACTTCTAGTGTAACGGGCCCTACTGCCAGGAGAAGTAAAAGTTTACAAAGGCAGACGGACACAACATTAAAAATTAATTTGATTCGGTTAATTAGAACAGAATTGATTTCACTAAAAATCATTTCCTTTCCTCAAGTGACTAGCCATGAGAACTAAGAATAATGATCAAAAACATCGAAAGGGGGTTTTGCCAAAAGAAAATCTCAGGAAGAGCTTCAAGTCAAAGCAATCCGAAGTTACACATAAAAGTCGAAAAGAACTTCGTAAAGAGCAAAGGAAGGACAAGAAAACTAAAAAGCATTCATTCTTGCTCAAAAGGCTCGGGAAGACGCCTGAAGCCCCACTCAAAAAGAAGCGAAGACAAAAAAAAAAGAAAGTCAAGAAATTATGGAAGCAAAAAGATAGTGTAGTTCAAAGTAACGATAGTAGTGACGATGGTGTGAGCGAAAACGATTCAACACCAAGTGCCGAAACCCTCAAAGCTGATGAGCAGAAATTAAAGCGAGAAATGGAGGAAGTACGAAAAAAACGATTAGCCCAAGACAATGAAGAAGAAGATCGAAACATTCGGTCGCTTCATAAAAAACTGAAATTGAACAAGACAGCGAAAGTTCCCGCTTCATTTCGCGTTGATGGATTAGATTGTAAGGGGATGTTTAATTCACACTGTTTATATTTATTCATTTTAATTCCTCATTCATTTTGTCAGTAATTTTGTTATTTGGTCATGAATTTTTGCAGATTTACTCGAATTTTGTAACGATTTGGAAACAAAGATTCCATCTAAGATTTGCAAAAACTCAAAATCTGATATTCCGGATCTCCCGAATACTTCTGGAGCAGATGCGGAAAATGGAAAGGAAGGGTCTGGCGACGATGATGTTGAAGACATTGATTCAGACAACAATTCATTTGTCGATGCTGAACAAAGTGAAGACATGGGAAATAATTCTGAATTGTCTGAAGAAGAGATAGAAAGTGACGTCGAAGAAGGTGATAATGACGTTGAAGAAGTTAGTGTAGAATATTCCAGAAAGAATAAGGAAACTGAAAATGACCACTGGGAAGATATTTATGGACGTATCAGGGACAAGGAGGGAAATGTGGTGAGTGTTATATGATAAATTCAACATCGGAACATGAGAAACAAAGAAATTATGTTTCCATTGTTGGTTTGCTTTCCAGGTCAAGGAAGTTACAATAGTTTCTGCTTCCATCCCTCTATCTGCTTCTGTAGGGAAGTATGTTCCACCAATGAGAAGAGATAATCAAACTCAACGAGATAAAATCAAGAAAAGTTTGAAGGGTCTATTGAATCGACTTTCTGAAAGCAATATGCACAATATTGCTTCCCAGGTTTGTTATAATATTTTAAGCAAAAATTAAGTTAATCAATAATGTCACATTTTATTTTAGATTGAGGATTTGTACATGCGCAACAGTAGAAACGAGATGAACGAAGGATTACTGGAACTTTTGGAGGCAGTACTGGTGGGTCCTGTGCTANGCAAAAATTAAGTTAGTCAATAATGTCACATTTTATTTTAGATTGAGGATTTGTATATGCGCAACAGTAGAAACGAGATGAACGAAGGATTACTGGAACTTTTGGAGGCAGTACTGGTGGGTCCTGTGCTAAGTTCTGATCGGATCATTCTGGAACATGTAATGCTCCTGGCAATTCTTCATGCTAACGTGGGAACGGAAGTTGGTGCCTTCTTTGTTCAGAAATGTGTTCAGAAATTTCATAAACTCTATCTTACTGTTGAATCCATTGAAGATAATCGGAAAGAACTTGAAAATTTGGTGTTGATTGTATCCTATATGTACCACTTTAAGGTCAGAGGTCACTATCATAAATGTTTATTTAGAAATAGTATTTGTAATTTTCTAAACTTTTAGATTATAGATTGTTGTTTAATTTTTGACTTACTCAACTTCCTTGGAGAATCCTTCAATGCTAAGGATGTGGAGCTGATTCTGACGATTTTGAGAAGCATTGGATTCAAATTACGAAAGGATGATCCACCATCCTTGAAATCACTAATTCTGCTGCTACATCAAAAAGCAGGTCATGTGAAATCATCAAATTCAAGGCAAATGAATAATTCGTCTTATTTTAGACCAATTGGTGCTAAGACATTTTAAAATTTAAATTTTTTATTCATATTATTGATAGCTCAAGAGTGAAGTTTATGTTGGATATTCTCCTCGCCATTCGTAACAACAATATGAGCAAAATTCAGAACTATGATCCAAGTTTTGGAGAACATTTACTCAAGGTCATAAAGACGTTCTTACACAAAGGGAATTACATATCAGAATTGAAAATTTCTATGCAAGATTTACTGAATGGTACACTACCTAACTTTCTACATCTTCACGTTTAATATGTTCAAGTTTGTTATTTTGTGACAATTCCAGCTGATACAAGAGGGAAATGGTGGATCGTAGGCTCTGCCTGGTCAAGCACAAATTTTGAAAGCGAAAAGTCTGTACTTTGCGACACGTCTACCACCACTTCATTTGACGTCGCAGCGGTTCAGTACAATGAGAAACTTCTATTGAAAGCCAAACGCCTTGGAATGAATACAGATACTCGAAGGAATATTTTCTTTATTCTAATGACAGCGGAGGTAAGTCAAAGCATTTTTTATATGCCAAATTACTAAAAGTATGTCCGATTTTTTGATTTACTGTAGGATTACTTGGATGCTTTTGAAAAACTTGTACATCTCGGATTAAAGAATCAGTTAGAACGAGAGATAATTCATGTACTAATTTATTGTTGCCTTCATGAAAGAAAATTTAATCCTTATTATGCGATTCTTGCTTCAAAATTTTGCCAACTAGAACGTCGCTTTGTGGTAGGTGAATTCACAAATCAAAAGTTTTAAATTATTCAATTCTGATTCTAATTATTATATTTTCTTTTAGTTGACGATTCAGTACACATTATGGGATCGTATGAAAGAATTTACACAACAGGAACCTCACCACTTACGAAATATAACGGATTTCCTCATTCACTTGATCAATGACAGAAGTCTTCCGATTACTATCCTAAAAGTAATCGATTTTTCAGATATGACCAACTCCAAACTGAAGTTTTTAAAAGACATTCTTGGAGGAATTCTGTTACAGAAAAGTTCAGAGAATCTCGAAGAAATATTTATCAAGCCTGCGCTATCAGAGAAACTACATCTTTTCCGAGAGAGTTTGAAGCTCTTCATGAATCATTTTATGCTAAATGAGTCCAAAGCTGTCACATCAGAAGGTGATACAACAACGCCCGTATTCAAGGATTCGAAAACATTGCCATTGTTGAAAGAGCGAATCAAAGTGGCTGAAAAGGCAATGTCCCTAGGTCACAGCAAAGTTCAAATGTGATATACTTTTTTTATTTAGATAAATTGACAATAAATTTTTAAATTTCATTAGTTTGATATTTTTAACAATATTTGATGCTAAATAACAAACACTTGTAGCNGACAATAAATTTTTAAATTTCATTAGTTTGATATTTTTAACAATATTTGATGCTAAATAACAAACACTTGTAGCAGGCTAATTCGCCAAATAAATACGCACCCTACAATGGGAACTCTTGAACTTACATAGTTTATTGGAATTAAAATTCTTGTAGACTCTCCTTCCAAGCTAGGGTTACGTTTATACACTGAAGCGCATAAACATGAGTACATGGAGAAAGTTTTAACTCGAAAAAAGTGTGTAAAAAAATTTTAGGAATGCGACCTCCCATCTCATTCTCTTTACTAGATACCATGTACCCATGTTTATGCGCTTCAGTGTACAGTAAGTTACAATGCAGTAGGTTGGTTATTAGCCAGGACGCGTTTTTATGAATTTGCATAGCACTTATTGGTAAAACGAGCAACACTAATTGTTGATACATACTTAGAATCTTCACAAATTATCAAAAATGGATCCGATTAACGCAATGCTAATTCGCATAACGCATAATCACAACGGAAACGCATAATTTATTTTTCGTCTCACTTTTACAGTTTTTACCACTTTTTATACCGTCGTGAGAGCTAATTGTTGTTCGAATACCAACAAATAGACTATTTATATTTATTGAAAACATTTTACAAATTTTATTTCGAAAATTTTCCTAAATTTAACAATATCTGGGTGTTTCTTTTCGGGAAAACTAAATTCATGGGTCTAATTCTATGTATATTTTAATTTGGAAACCTCATGGCTTGCTCATTTATAAGGACGCAAATCCTTATAAAGGTTTTGATGCTCAACAGAAAGCCAATATAAGCTTACAAATCACCGCGCATAATATCGCTGTGATTTGTTTAAGTTTTAATTTTTTTTGNCAGAAAGCCAATATAAGCTTACAAATCACCGCGCATAATATCGCTGTGATTTGTTTAAGTTTTAATTTTTTTTTGTTAACCCTACTGTCCCGCTCATGGAAGCACGATTGATCCACCTTTTTTGGAATTTTATCATAAAATGAGATTTNTTTGACCCCACAAAAATTTTTTTGAAAATTGTAAATTACTTTACGAAATAAACTCATATCACTTGGTCAGTTTCAAATACATATTTGGTACCAGGGAAATGCCAAAATTAGTCGCGGATTAATTTGGCCCCCATTTTTTTGAAAATAGTAAAATACTTACTTACGTAAGAAATCTGCGACTGAAGTTGTTATTTTTATGTAACTATATCTATTTTTCAATTCTTAGTAAGTCATGACCTTTTTTCGGATAGATTTTTGAGATTTTCAAACAAAAAATTTTTTAATTTATTTTCAGGCCAAATTAATCCGCCAATAAATTTTGTGTTTTCATGAAACCAACGTCTATCTGAATGCTTAATAAGTGGTTTTAATTTATTTCGGAATGATTTTTACGGTTTACAAATACAATTTACAAGGGGCCAAATTAATCCGCCACTAATTTTGGCATTTTCCTAGTATCAAATATGCGTTTAAACTAAAAAGACAAGTTCATATTGTAAAGTATTTTTAAATTTTCAAACAATATATTTGTAGTGGCAAATTAATCCGCGACTAACTTTGGTATTTTCCTGGTACTAAATTGTAAACGGGAAGAAACATGACCCTGTTTTAAACAATTTTTGTAAATAAAAATTATGCTTCAAAGGAAAATTAANCTTTGGTATTTTCCTGGTACTAAAGTGTAAACGGGAAGAAACATGACCCTGTTTTAAACAATTTTTGTAAATAAAAATTATGCTTCAAAGGAAAATTAATCCGGGTCGATGAAGGTAATTAGAAAATTCCTGTTAGGATGTCAAGTTAACCTATTAGGACAAAAGATAAATTTTCAAGGCAGCATTTGAGGAAAAACCCCTAATGCTGCGGAGTTTAGGTTTCCTTTCATGCTCCCTACACCTTAAAGTCAATTTCTTGTTTTGTGTTTTTTTAGATTGAGATCAAGATGTCGGGAGTGACGAATGTTACATTAGAATATCTATAATTAAAAAAAAATTCAAAATTTGTCAACTAACTTCACATCTATTATTCACTACTTGTTTGCCGGCTGACTCAAGCCGATTTTGGTGAAAGGCGGAGAAAGAAGGCCCGGGTTTATTTGGCGGTCCTTGTATGCCGACAAACAAGTAGTGAATAATAGACGTGAAGTTAGCTGACAAATTTAAAATTTTTTTTATTTTTAATTATGGATATCTCTTTTTTGAGTTACGATAAGGAAGAGGTTACGATACCACCTCTCAATTTGTGCACCCTAAATTCCAAACTTCGGTGAGATTCTACATTTCTCTGGTCACGTGAGAAAATCAAGGATTTTTTGAAACAAAGAAGGGACAGTGATAGAATCGGATTTTGAGAGAACGATGCTAAAAGCAATACCACGGGAGTACAACAATAAGATACCATTGCCGTATCGGAAGGCTTTTTACGGACGATACTACGCTCTGTGGTATCTTAACTCCAAAAGTGGTTGGANTAAATAAAGAAGGGACAGTGATAGAATCCTTGGATTTTGAGAGAACGATGCTATAAGCAATACCACGGGAGTACAACAATAAGTACCATTGCCGTATCGGAAGGCTTTTTACGGACGATACTACGCTCTGTGGTATCTTAACTCCAAAAGTGGTTGGAGCGAGTGTTATCGAAATACCACGGAGATCCCACTTTGCACACACTAGGGGTCTACCAATAGCGTGCGTGGATTTGCGTGAGATTGTGTAAGGTTCCTTTTTTACACAATCTCACTCAAGTGGGATGGGCTTAGTGGCTCTAACCAATGAGAGAAGATACAATTTCGTAAAATCTCTCTCGGCTTTTATATAAACACACAATTTCACGTAAAAGAGGAATCTTACACAATCTCAGGCAAATCTACGCACGCTATTGGTAGACTCCTAGTATCTAATGTCTCATAATTTTTTTAAGTTTCACGCATAAAAAAGCGTCCTTGGTTATTAGACTATGCTTTATAAGACCAACTCGGTTATTAGACCTGAAAATATTTCATTTGGTTTGATGCAATGTTTTTAGCATGGAGAATACAGGCGTTAGAAGACCAACTGATATAAGAATGTAACTTTTATCCTTGGTAATTGATTTTTTGACTAATTATAAGACCCAATATCCTTATTGGATGGGTTTACTTTATGATGAGAAAGACCCCTCACCTAACTTTTGATAATCATCCCTCCATGAGAGACATTTCTTTTGCTAACACAGTTTCACTATTGGTAGTTAAAGCATTGGTAAAATGGGTCACATTTCATTTTAGTACATTTTATCTTACAAGGTGTTACTATCGACCCCTCATTATTGGAACACAATTAAAAAAATATTGTCGCCCTCCATATTCTTTATATTAGACCATCCTGGACTTATATGCGATAAAAGACACCGTTATAAGACCTAGATTTTCCTACGACGGAAAGTAGATTTATAACCCTAACGCACTGTATTTAATTGTAGAAATTTTTTTTCAGTATTCTTCGAAATTCAAGGAAGAAATTGCAAAGTTTTCGCGGATTCTTGGCCAACGTCGGACCTCGCGGATGTTTGGAATTTCACAAAGGCGTGTCTTTGATTGGGTGAAAGTCACTGAAGAATCAGTAGTCTCAACTTCAGATTCCGAATCTTCGAAGCACGAAAATCTGGAGGCAACACGTCATGCAGATACTGGTGCGTCACATAGTCTTTCAATACCAGTAGAATCATATTCAACTTCTTTACGCATGTCAGAAAAATCAGTGAAACAAGTTTTGGATATGGACATAGAAACGGAATTGTATCAATGGCTAACGTTACTTTACCCTCTAAAAGCTTCGAGTAAAGATATACGACGGAAGGCACTGGAGTTGTACAGGTAAAGTCTAATAATAATTATTCTAAAAGTATCTTATATTTCTAATTTACTACTTTTGTTTTCACAGGGCGAAAGGTTATAATAAAATTCAATGTTCTTACGGTTGGTACCGAAGGTGGACAGTTCGATTCGGGCTATCTCATGGATACCATGAGGATACAGACCCTCCAATCTTGGTATGGATTCTTAAGGCTTTCGATAATAATGAACAACTCAGTTACTTCGCTCTTCGATCACATGCGCAGATTATGATATCTGCTGGTAATCCAGGATTCAAGGCTTCGACCCATTGGGTACATCGATTCATACAGAGACATCACGTGCTTCTCAATTGGGACGGACGTTATGATGAACCACTCCCACCAGATCTAGAAACTCAAGCAACTTCTTTCATAGAAAATATACAAAAACTAATAAGATCCCAGAACTTTAAGCGCATCTTTTGTGTAGATGAAATTCCAATTACGTTCTCTCCTGCTACAAATTCTCCCAATCTATTGGAACATACAAACTCAATGGAACAAAAATCAACTGGGTTCAGGAAGTCTTCTGTCAAAAACTGTGAGGCTACTGCCATTGTTGGAATAAGATCAAATGGCACGCTTCTACCACCTATGATTATCGTGAAGGTGAGAAAAGTTTAATTCTGTACGGTTTGGAAGTAATCTTAAAAAAAAATTCAACTCTAATGAATTATTCTTTGTTTTAGGGTGAATATCCGAAAGATTTGAATCAAGTATACACAAAACGGGAAAATCCAATCACTGTTTTCTATTCGACGACGACAGAACCCACGCCGAGTTCATTTCTGAAATGGATTGAGCTTGTATGGAAGAAGGAAGCCCAATCTATTACAGAGAATTCAGATGAGAAGGTCAATGACCTCCTTCTATGGGACGCATACCAAGTACATTCTGACGCTCTTATTCGAAAGAAATGTGAAGAGAATGGCATTCTACCGTTGGAGTTTCCACTAGGAACTGGTCACAAACTTCAGCCAATCAACTCATTCTTCCGTAAAGCATTTCTTGTAAGCCAAGGATCCATAATCTCATTTAATATCTATATTATAATATTTATAATAATAATATTTAATTAATTTTATTTTGAATTTAACAGAAAAATTTGGAAAATGCATGGTTGTCATATATGAAGAAAAATTCTTCCAGGGACAAAATTGTTTTACCTTCAACTAATGATATTGTTGATTGGGTTTATGAAGCTTTTCTAACTTTAAAAACTTCAAAGGTACGACATTATTAATTGATTGATAGTACTAAACTTATCGAGTCAAATTAAACTTTTACTACTTGGTATAAGCATTTTCCTATTTTTTCGTTATAGGTTGAACTTAGGGAATCTTTTGAAACTGTTGGTTTGACTCCAGATGCAAAAACTGGCCAACAGTGCAACAGTCAACCATAAATTAATAGGTGGAACGTGCAAGTTCTCAAATGATATCAATATATTGTCATATAATTTTTTAAGTTGAATTTTGAATTTGAACGTCGCGGCGTTAGATATAATTTTCAATTTTCCCATTCATGAGGTAAGTTTGAAGGTCATTTTTATCGAATTCATTATTTACTGCAAAAATTATTGAGATGGGCGAAGTGTTGTATGTAATTGAAGAGACGTTCGTTTTTCCTTTCACAATAATTACTCAAATTAATTATGCAAGAGTTGAACAACATGCTAAGGACAACCAATAATCAAGAAACTTTAACTTCTTTTCTCATGAAATGTTATGTAATTTTAACATAACTCCCAACACATCAACACTTTCATGCTCAGGTGCATCCTCTATTGTTTCAGCAATCATTTACTCATTTCATTCTTAACGTTTCAGGCATAAGAAAGCTTTTGTAATTTTTACTTGTAGAAATAATACCAAGTTAAATAAACTGATAATAGAACTGACATTCACGACGGCAACACGCACTTCTACGTTGTATTAGAGTATGAAGTTTACTATATCTTGTTCACTAAATTACTTGTTAATTAACCTTAGCATTGTTACAGTAGGTTACTTAGGAAATTATAAAAGTTGTTTAATTCCTTATCATTATCATCCATATCATTAAGTCTGTTGAATCATTGATTGAAATAAATAAATTAGCTAAGATTTTAAATATCTACGTCAAGGTTTGTTGAAACCTTTGGCTTACGAATCACAATGAGTTTGATGGCAAAAATAAACGGAAACGGTAGAGGCTATTGTTGAAAGTAAAGTAAAGTTGTAGACGAGAGTATTGATGGTAGTGGTAAGTCTAAAAATAATTAAAATCTCATTCAGTTTCAATGGTGACCTTCGATGGGTGTAAATTCTTTGTACTCGAACATCTCTGGTCCTCCATAGCCATAAAGCAGTCTCCCGCGTCCTTTTGAATCATAAACTGGGTAGCGATACTTTGGTCTAAACATAAATACAAAAAATAACACCCAATGTCTCAATAGCACCTGCATTGTCGAAAAATTATGCGATATATTCAAATCTTACTTTTGATAATATGGATAAGGCAGCACGACACCGAGACCTAGAATACGTTCAAAGGATGTCGAGGTATGTCGATTTGGAAGACTTAATTGTGAATTCGTCACATCACCCCAACCCAAAGACAGAATTACAGATAATTGTACGAACAATAGTTTCAGAATCTGAAAATAGTAAATTAATTATTTTATCATACATCTAATAACTTAACTATTACTTAAAACATAACAAGTATTAAAAAAAAATGAGGACGCAGGTGCAACATTTCAAACCCTAGCGCCAAAAAAAAAATTTTTTTTAATAAATAGTTTAAGCACACCATTTATTATAATAGTATCTTCAAATTAACTTACTTTTGTCAAAATTCTCTTCATTGTAAACTAAAATCTGTAGGTAAAATTTTTTAAGAGAGTAAACAGAGTTATTATGAAAAAGTAAATATAAAATGACAAAACTTTGTTTAGGTCGTCGACAGACGACTCACTCAACGAATGCTACTTGTACAACTAACAAGGAATAATAATGTGTGGTAGAAATTTTCAAGGATTGTGTCTGATTGGTTATTTCCTTACCTGTTTCCCTCCCTACGCAATTCTCGTTGGACTTTTCGCATTTAGACAAAATACACTATTAGACACAGAACAGGTAAGAATATTTTCTACTGATACCACTGCACTGTCATACAACGAATTTTCTAATCTATACCAAGTCTCACCTTTTTTTTCTGAAAGGAATTTATCAATTACCCTAACAAACAAGAATAATTTTGCATTTTGATTATTTTACATGAAAAAATCATTAGTTGCATCTTGCGCGTTTATAACTAACAAAGTGACTTATTTTCAACACCCCTCCTTTTAAACATCTTGACTAATTTAAATATAGTAGTGGGGCTGGGGATAGAAGTCGTGATAAAATTATTAATAAATGGCACAATCAAAGAAGTTTGAGCCACGATTTTTCTATTGTTTTCTTGATTCATAAAATTAGACAAGCTTTTTTTTTTGTAAATGGACTGTTGTGATTCATTGAAAGAATAAGTTTTTGGTCAGACTTTCGCTTCTTTTTTGACTGTTTGCCCACGTGTGTAAGTGGCCAAGAGTTGGTTTAGCGTCCCCGTCCCTACACGATACGATTCTAATTCAAAAGCAATACGAGCTATTTCCATTTTTCGAAAAATATCCCCAAGGTCAATATCCTTTGCGTCTATGTGATAATGTAAGAAGCAAGGGAACTTGTCAAGCAATTCGGCACCTGAACAAGAAGGAATTTGATAATAGTTTAAAATGAGTTTCTAGTGCGCATGCCTCACCGGGAAAGTTATCGTCAATGTAGTCCATAATAGGTGCTAATTCTTGTTCCCATAGCTCATTATCGGAGTATTCGCTGTCATCCGTATCTGAACTTGAGTCAGATGAATCTGTATCATTGCTCGTATCCGATGTATGAGAAGATAAACCCGAAGAGCGCTTGTTCATTCCTCTATTGAGCTCCTCCTCTACTTCCTCTGGACTACTCACCATCAGCATTGGAATTGTACCAGTGAATGTTGGCGCTTGTGGAGTCTTCAATTCTATATACTTTCCCTGCGTGTCTCCCAACGAATTAACTGTGATCTTCTCACCTTCCGCTTTAGAGATTCTTCGAGGATATTTAGGCGCATCATCACTTTTGCGTCGAGCTTTAGTTTGAAGTGACCTGACGTTGCGGTAGTTCTTTTCTAATTTACCTCTTCTTTGACCTTCAACATCAAGTATAAAGTTCTGGTCCACCTCGTCATCTTCATCGTCATCATCCTCTATCTCTTCACTTCCAGGGTCTTCGTATCTGTATATCACGCCTTTCTTCTCAATAAATTCAAGAATTACAGACTGACAATTTGACAATAGACACAAATATAGCCTGCTATACGCACCTGCGAGTAAAAACTGCCATTTTCTGGAACTAATTGGATAATGATTGCAATCCCCATGCTGTAATTATTTGTTAGAAATTCAGGAGAGCCGACACAGGTAAGTTTACCATCAATCAGCATCCCAATTCGATCGCAGAAATTGGCAGAAAGTTCTGTACTAAGAGGAAAATTTTGAAAAATAAATACTAGATATTGCAGCCAGGTTTACATAAACTGGCAGAAATTATTCAGTGACTAGTTTTAAATTCCGAGTGATTAAAATATGCTCACTTTGTACTTGAGAGAATGATAGTTACGTAACCTTTCTCTTGTAACAAAACGTTGTTAATTTGGTCACATGAGTCAGGGTCAACTTCATGAAAGGGTTCTTCCAAAACTAAAATACGAGGGTTTCCAAGAAGAGTAATTGCAAATGACAATTTCCGACGAGCTCCAAGGTCATAGGTCATGATCAATTTGTCCAGTATTTTCTCCAGCACGAGTCGTTCCGCCAAATTTCCAATCAATTCTTTCAATCTTGTCACTCCAACTCCCTTAACTGTACCAACAAGCATCAGAGTCTCACGTCCTGTCAGCTCGTCCATGAGCATATGTTCCTTGGGACAATATGATACTTCAGAAATGTACTGAAATTACACAAGAATACACAACCTAAGTAGGCTTAATTCTTCCCATCGTAAATTTTTACAAACCTTTTCGTAGTTTTTGACAAGACTAGTTTCTTCAATGGAGATATCTCCTGATGTAGGGTAGGTTAACCCTGCTACAATTCGAAGGAGAGTTGACTGTCCAGATCCTTCAGCTCCAATGAACCCAAAACACTGATTTTTTGCTATTCCTAATGTTATATCAGACAGAAGCGTCTCATTCTCCGTCTTCTTGGTCAAGCCGCTGAAATGCATAAGATAATGTTTCACATTGCGACAGAATAGTTTACTCTACTCTTGAAATAGCTATTACTTGATCAAAATTTCATATCCAGCACTTTTGGCTGTTTTTCCTTCTTCAAATATGATGCTGTCATCAGATCCACTGCCACTGTCGTCGGAATTGTCCATTGGTTGAACTTTGCCATACAGCTGAAGGCGAAGGTGGAGTCTGTAGCTGGCAAATTTTATTCTCAGAGTGCGAAAAATTGAAGATTCAATGATTACAATAATAGTGATGAGAAATGCAACTTGTGCAAGGAAGTAAATCTCAATTTCCAAAAGTCCGAATCTACCGAAAGTTTGGTACTCACTCCTTCCTACTAAAAATCATACAAATTTGACTCATCAGTGTAGCATTTTGTCAATAGTTGCAAATCATTGACCATACTGTATAGTACCTTCACAACACGGATGTGTACGTGGAGTTTGACATGGTTCATAGGTTCTATTTAGTTTTTCACAAAGTATGGTATACTGCGAAACAATGCTTGCGCGATGGAAAGCGATCGCGAACGCATTTGCAGGAAAAAACTTCAAAAAAAATTTGAGGTTTTTGAGCCATGGACGAAATGTCTCTTCGTCGTCGTAGAGCTCGTCCGTCGCCTGGAACATAATCGTAAATGGAATTGGTCCTAAACAGACAAAGTGAATTAGCAATACCAACAGTAGAAACATTATTGCTCCAACAATGAAATTTGAAACTTTAAATCTTCATTTCTTGTTTAAAATATTTCTTACCACTGACAATGGCCGTAATTAATCCATAAAAGAAGGAGGTTCTTATACTCTTCATAGTGAAGGATATGAAAGAGAGAATGTAGAGGAGTGAATATACGGAGATGCCGAGACAGACGATTAAGATACAAGAAGCATAGACTCCATCATAAGTCTCGAAACCGGGGAAGCCAAGGATATAGAAAATGGGTGTACCGGAAATGGCAACAAGATTTGCAAACGTTGAGTTCCAACAGGCTTTGGCTAACCAAAAGATGTAGACGTTGAGACCCTGGTTCTGGAGTAGGATTTTGAAACGTTTTTGCGCCGGAAATTGGAAGATAAGATTTGATGTGATGAAGAATACAGATCCCCAACATAAGCAGATAGTCATTATTGTCTCAGGCCCCACAAAACTCCGGCTGATTCGAAGGCGGTCAGGAATAGTGTATGGCAAAGGGTGATTGTGTACGTGGATTCGGTAATGCGGCATGTCCAATGGCAGTGCCGGAAAAGTTGACTTCATTATCCGCTCCAACAGGAGGTGTGTGAAAAATAATGAAGCGGCAGGTAGCACGTGAAGGGGTTGATTGTCAAAGTACATTGTCACATCATTCTCAAAATGATTGAACTTAACATCCACGGCTAAAGTGTAAGGTACACTTTGTGCAGTTGTGGATTGTTCGTACTAATACAACAAATTTATAATTATATTAGTAAAGGACTCATGCAATGCCTTCCAAATATAAATTAAATTTGTCGAATAAAATCATAGGGAAAACTCACTACAATTACGCTTAGTATAGAGGGATATCAGTGCCACTAAGATTTTTATATTTTGCGAATATTCATCATCGAAAAATTCAACTTCGAATCAAAAAATTAGACTTTCGAAGTTGAAACTTTCGAAGCTGAAACTTTCGAAGTTGAAACTTTCGAAGTTGAAACTTTCGAAGTTGAAACTTTCGAAGCTGAAACTCCCTACAGATTTTGTGCACCAACTTTTTTGGTGGAGGATGCAGAATTGTTAGTAGGTAGAAAATCTGTAGGTGTGAAATACCAGAAACTAGTGGCAGAAAAGTTGAAGATGGTCCACCAGCTAAACTGGAGCATGCACAAAAAAAGTCCAACCCTCTCAACATTTTTTCTGCTCTCGCCAGCAGTAGATAGTACAGCAGGGTGTGCGAGAAGATGGCCGCCAAATCTAAATATGGTCAAAATGGCCCTAACCCGGGGAGTACAAACTTAAGTTTATCCACCTACCACCAACTTAAGTCAACGGTGTTGCTAAATTACATCTAGATGTGAACCTAAGTTTATCCACCGACCACCGACCTAAGTTTGCTGTGTTGCCACATCTCGCAAACTTACCCAAACATGTTGAAACCTGTCATAGCCTATGAACCTAAGAAGTCACATTCTCTACAACGGACCTAAAAACCTAAGTAACTCACCGATCATTGACTTAAGTCTGAACATAGCCTATGAACCTAAGGATTCACATGCGCCACCACGAACCTAAGAACCCAAGTAACTCACCAACCATTGATCTAAGTCTGCGATGTTGCCACATCTCGCAAACTTATCCAAACGTTTAAACCTGTCGTAACCTATGAACCTAAGAATTCACATTCTCCACCACGGACTTATGAACCTAAGTAACTCACCAAACACCGACCTAAGTCTGCGATGTTGCCACATCCCGCAAACTTATCCAAACATGTTTAAACCTGTCGTAACCTATGAACACAAGTATTCTCATTCTCCACCACGGACCTAAATATTTGAGTAACTAACCAATCATCGACCCAGATAAGCAATGTTGTCACATCTTGCAAACTTATCCAAACATGTTTAAATCTGTCATAGCCTATGAACACAAGTATTCTCATTTTCCACCACAGACCTAAGAACCAAAGTAACTCACCAACCATTGACCTAAGTATTCAGTGTTGTCACATCCCTCAAACTTATCCAAACATGTTTAAACCTTGATGACTATAAGCCTCCTCCCTCCTGCTCACTTTTAAGCCAGCACCAGCACCGGTATTACACATCCACCACCGCCACCACAATGAATATCGTCAACACCACCACCACCAACACCACCACACCACCACCAAATACCACCACACCAGTTTCCTATTGTCCATTTTTACTTAAAGTCGTTTGTGTAATTTGTCTAGCCAAACAGGTACAGGGTGATTAACCTTTTTTTGCACACCCACTTTCTCCAATTTTACAGTAGCTCCTCCCAACCTACGCTGTTGCTGGCAATATAGTGTGAAAATATGACGTAATACTTTCTAGGGTGTAAAGAAACTTTAACCACCCTGCATTTAAAGTTAAAACCAAGTGGTTTCAACCAATAGTTAAAAAAAACATGATTAAAACGAAAATTAGTTAAAATTTGAAACATAGTATTAAACATGAGCAGATCCTTCTTAACTGTCAACATACAAACGAATGAGAAACTGACGACACGTTTAATATATATGAAATTGAAAGGAACAGAACCTAACATAGCATATACCCTGAGGCGTAACATGGGTACATGTAGAAAGTTTTAACTCAAAAACGCGTGTAGAAAAAATTAGGAATGCGACCTCCCAACCGCAGGGACACTTTAGGGTTGCTCCAGCTGAAAAATTTTTGTATCAAAGTAGTAGGATTGGTGGCGATTAACAGTAGTGTTAGTAGTAGTAAAAATTTTTTTTTTCAATTATGCGGTAGCGGTAAGCTGTAAGCGGGTAAGCGGTAGCGGTATTTATTACACCTGTGTTTGTTTGAATTGAATTTAGTTTTACACGATGGGCATTTAAAAAATGTGTATGAATTCCGAAAATACACAGCACTAACAAGTAGTTCGTAAATTTTTAAATTCTTGATGTAGCGGTAAAAAAATTTGCAAAGTGCAGCGACTAACGACTTTCGAAGTCGCAACGGTTTCTGTTAACTAGGCAGCCGCTTCGTTAGATGGAATTTTTATTTACAAATTGGCGGTAATGAGTCTTTTGGTGGAGGTAGAGAGTAAAATTTTTCTCAAACTAGCGGTAGCGGGAGTTATATTTGTCAAAGTAGCCGTGGCGATAGCGGTAGCCGAGAAATTTGTTCTTAAAGTGTAATTCCATACCAACAATTATTTTCCGATCCGCACACATATTCAACATGATTGATTAAAATTACTTAAATAGTAGTCTTGATTGGCGTAATCAAGAATCCGTTGCCAAATTAAAAAATTTTAATACAAAATGGTTCAAAAATATTTTCGAACAAAGCCTAAAAACTTGTAATATTGGGTAGAAAAAAAATGGTTATATGGTAATCAAGTAGGGGGTGGGAATTTTTACCATTTCTTCTGAGTCCCACCCCCCATTTGTTGCGGCTTGTTGCCGAGCGTTATGATTGTATCAAAATATTGATTGTCTCAGTCACTTCAACATGTAAACAAGACATTGTTCGGCACTTTCGCGCAACACATTTCAAATTAATTTAGAATATAAGGATATTTACCGAAATGTGATAAAGCTACCCTGAAACGTCGTGTATGAATGGAGATTAATGTCAAAGCACCCTATACCGTTCCAAGCACCAAAGTAATGCAACATACCAGATCCCAGACACCCAAAAATCTTTGGATCGTGTTTGGGTTTTGGGGCGTGTCTCTGTTTTGGTGCCGGGAGGGTTGCTGCAACCTACAGGAGGCCTGCGGGAACCCACGGGAGGGATGCGAGAATCCACAGAAGGGCTGCGAGAAACCACGGGAGGACTGCGGGAACCCACGTAATAATTGTAATCACCACGGTGCTAAAGAATATCATCTATAATTTGAATATTAATTGCTTCCTAAAAATTTGGTTACATATAATCAAATTTATAATATAAATCAGTATATACCCAACGACGTACCTGAAGAATCTGGAGAATGACTTTACATCTATCGAAATTCTAAATGTGAAAAAGAATGGATTGTTGGGAGGTGTGATTCTACTATTGTTCAGCATCTTAATAATTAAAGTGACCATAGTCGAAAACATTAAAAAAGAATTGTTCGCATGGAACCACCTCGCATGACTCTGACTTGTAGTCAATCATTACTCCCAGAGTCAGTGACTCCACACGCAAAACTGAGAGTAAATTGTAATAAAGCAGTGTTATGCATGACTCTTACTCTGATACTGACATGAGGGTTTTTCGGAGTCGGGAGTCATTTGATGACCCTGACTTCTTTCCGGTTGGGAGTCAGAATCATGACTCTGAGAGTCGACTCCCATTTTCCAATATGATGACTCTTTTCCAATATGCGCCAATATAGCACTTATTTTACCTATTTTGTTTTACGCAACTCCAGAGTCTGAGTCATAACTCTTACTCAAACTCGACTCCAAAGTTTAGAAAATCTGTCATGACTCCCAGAGGTAGTGACTGATTCAGGCCAAACTGGGACTCATGGAGAAGTGTAATAAAGAACGTGTAAAATTATATCGAAATTCACTCCGGGAATTTTGCCCATCACTGGATATTTATATGAAGTAAGAGGTACGCATTTGGTGGGTAAAAAAAGTATGTCTCAAAAAGAAGTATGTTGAATCTGTCCAACCGGTACCAATATTTCTGCCTCTCACTGTAATCTTATTACAGTATGTTCCACATTAAAGTTTTGTCTCTGCTTTCTTCGACTTTGGATAAAAGTGACTAAGGGGGCTCAATGAACAACACAAGGGATACCCAAAAGTAAACTTATCAAAAAATTATTGTGATTTCAAATTAGGGAGTTCTTTAAATTTTGTTATTAAATTCAACTACCTACTAATTCTTTTTTTTTCGATTTTGGGACTTGTTTCGGAACAATTAAAGGAAACGCACTCCTCGCCGAATTGGGTAAGTGATACCTCAATCGATTGGAAATTTTATGCAGATTACGAAACTGGCATTCATTAGTGGCGGTCAAATCAAATTTTGCAAAAATTTTGCAAATTTGTGCAAAAAAAAAAATTTTTTT
The DNA here is from genome assembly GCA_002738285.1 of Holacanthella duospinosa. Classification (NCBI taxonomy): domain Eukaryota; kingdom Metazoa; phylum Arthropoda; class Collembola; order Poduromorpha; family Neanuridae; genus Holacanthella; species Holacanthella duospinosa. The sequence continues at coordinate 53,951 of NIPM01000608.1, forward strand.
TTCTGCACTGTCTTACCGAAATATCCTTGTGGAATTTGGTAAGCTATACTTCAATCGATCAGAAATTCCACGTAGATTACAAATCTAACATCCGTTGATGGCGGTCAAGTCTAATTTTGTAAAATTTTGTAAATTTGTGTAAAAAAAAATATTTTTAAAGTGACTTACCCAAATGTGCGGTGAAAAAATAAGGTATTCCGAAGCACCTCATATTATGATGAAGTTTATTTTGTAGACTAATCATGGGGTCCCTGATCACAAATATGAAAAAAAAAATTTCACCGGAAACGCATAGAAAAAAAGTTATGAATTATTCAAAATGGAACAAAAATAGGATTTAATATGCATTCGTTGTTAGGATTAGGATTCGTTAGGTTATTAATCAATAAAATATTTCATCGGTATTTTGTTATTACGCGAAAGAAATGGCGGCGCGCTTCGCGCGCCTCCGTTACAGGTATGCAATCACGCTCAACTAACCCAATCACGATTGTGCATGTTACCGATCCGTGTATGCGTGAATACGTCTATTAATTACCTAAGAAAAACATTGTTATGTAGTTCGTAATTGCCAGATTCGTAATCTACATTAAATTTCTGATCGATTGAGGTAACACTTACCCAATTCCAGGATATTAGGGTAAGACAGTGCAAAAAAAAAATCTATTTTTTTCACAAATTTGCAAAATTTTTACAAAATTTGACTTGACCGCCACTAATGAATGCCAGATTCGTAATCTACATAAAATTTCTGATCGATTGAGGTATTACTTACCCAAAACCGCGAGGAGTGCGTTTCCTTTAATTATACCCTTGTTTCCAGTTAGCATTAATACAAGCTTGATGTCGTCTTGTGGAGTGACAAACTATGAGTATTATTTACACAAACTTAAAATAAGTTTTTAATTACGAATAAAGTCGACCCGTAATGGGAGAAGAGGCACGAGCTCACGTAAGTAGTTGAAACCAAAAATCCCCATATAAGAACGGTTGTTATTAGGACTTTTTGTCTTACAATTTGTAGTACCTTTTATAAATCCCCTGTGTTCATTTTTGAAAGTATTCCTATTTATGTCAAAAATTCTTTATTTAAACAAAGTATGTTAAAACTAAGTAATTATTAAGCCTCGATTTTGACATATTTGCGTGTTTTTTGATTCATCTCAAAGTCCGGATTTTTCCGAGTTTGACCTTTCTATCCCGAAATCTATGGTTTGATACTACACGTTTACATATTTTCAGCTTTTGGCACATATTGGCATATTTTTGATTTATTGCACATACTCCACATAAATATTCCTATCATAGCAAATAATTTTCATGATTTTGACGATGTTAGGACATTATAAAAAATTTCAGCAAGGAACCAACACGACAACTATGTACCGATTAGGTTTTATTAAGTCGACACTTCATATTGTTGGAAAAGTTGAATTCACTGTTTTGAAAAAATTAATCAAAACAGTGAATTCAACTTTTAAAACAATATGAAGTGTCGACTAAAATACAGAGTGAGTGAATAAGGGCTACCTAGAGATCCTCACTCTACCGGACCTTTATGTGTCACCCACCATAAATTGGCATCAGAAATTTATTTATTTCTTAACTAAATCTAGCAGCAACTACTTAATAGATCATGACCACCGTCCATGTCTAGACAATGATTAATTCGTTCATAAAAACCACGTCGGACATTTTGTAGCATTTGTGGGTTTTCATTTATGGTGGCAACAAAGGTTTCAATACTATTCTTGAGCTGCTCTATTTTTACTGGGCGAGGTGAGTTGAAAACGATGCTTTACAAATAACCCCAAAAGATCTGGGTACCGATAGCGATATTTGATCAAAATCAGTCGAAGGATAGGCAGTACTCCCATTTAGTTAAAACAAGGACAACAAAATAAAAACAATAATTCTTTTATATTTTGTGTTTTCTAAAACTTTCGACTAAATGATTCTTTGGTTTAAATGTAACAACATGTGATGTTATAAAATAAACAAAATTCTGACGCCGATTTATGGTGGGTGACACAGAGAAAGGTCCGGTGGAGTGAGGATCTCTAGGTAGCCCTTATTCACTCAATCTGTACACTCAAAGGTTTCATCAAAGTCGCATGCACAGATGGGCAAAGAAAAACTCTTGTTCTTAGAATAACCCAATTTCGCAAATTTGAATAAGTAAGTCATGTGCCNATCTGTACACTCAAAGGTTTCATCAAAGTCGCATTCACAGATGGGCAAAGAAAAACTCTTGTTCTTAGAATAACCCAATTTCGCAAATTTGAATAAGTAAGTCATGTGCCAATGGTTCGGAAATTTAGTGTACATTATGAATCTGACACACATTTCAGACGATCTAATAAGTATAACTTAGCAAAAAAAAATAGCAAAATTGTGCCAAACACGCATTCTTTTTAGTACGATTTACATAATGCTGATCCATATTTAGCAAAAATGATGTGTCCGTCAATAAAAAACTTTCTGTGGATTCCGGATTTGATATATAGTAGGCCAAGTTTTGCGAAAATTTCGAAACAATTCGAAAATTCGTTCGCTAGGTATAGGATAAACATGTTATTGATACTAAAATTATCATTGTGACGCTTTCATTTGTATTCATATGTACCCCAAACAAGTTCAGCAACTAGAAAAGATTCAGATTAATAATTGCTGGCCTCTGCACGTTCTAGAACCGGCGGATTTATACAAAATCACTCTTGTTGTTAAGCACGTCAGAATGTTATCAACATTGCGTTGAAACAGAGAGAATCAATATGTACAGCCTGTATCTGAGTATAAATGTACAGTTAAAACAAAGATTCCGATATAAATTTTCAAAGGCTTAGTAAAATTTGACCAAAGCGAGATTAGTGGCCGCAATATGGAAAAGATTATTAATTGATTGACGTATAACTTGGCAAATTCCGAACTAGAACCATTAGGTAAATCATATTTACAAAAATGGGACAATTGGTTAAAATGTTTGCAAAATTTGAGTTGATCACCAGAACTCGGGTTTGTAATCTGCCCTACATCTCTGATCGATTGACATATGATATGACTTACCCGAATTCGCGAAGGTGAGTTATTGTACAAATAAAACTAATTTTATGCCCACCTATGCGCGTGATTATGATGGAGCCTTTGAATGGGTTTTATTATCGAACCAACTAAACTTTACGTTGCGTGTGCGTAAATTTTCACGGACTGACTAAAAAACTTACCAGGGTAGGGTGGGTTAATTTTCAGATTAATTTAAATTTTAGGAAGTATGTTCCTTTCCTTATTTTGACGGGTATTTTTCGTGGTTTTCAAAATCGCTTCAAAATGAAATTTTTATGACTAACAAAAATTTGTTCTAAATTTCTTTTACAGCTAGATATCAATTCAGAATCGGCATTGCGTCGTTAGTCAACGGTTCAATTTCTCCTTTCGGTAGGTGTACTCTAGCGTATTTGAAGAAGGTATTTTTACATGTTCTACAAAATATTTAGGCAAAATATTTAAGACTGTTAGAAAAAAATTTAATTATAAACATTTAATTTTTTTGACTAATAGTCATTAACTTGTTTTCAAATATTTTTTTAAACCTGCAAAACACATGTTGGAAATATTGTACAACACATCCATCCAACAGTAAAAATTTAACCTACGATTCATGATGCAGAGTCGAGTGTGAAGTGAGGACACCACTAAAATTAATTTAAACAAATGAGTTTCTAAGTAGTCGAAAATTTCAGTTGAAACGATTTTGAAAACCACAAAAATTTCTTCCCAAATTGAATTCAGGCACATAATTCGTAAATTTGAAATTAATCCGATAATTTTTGACGTAATACCGAGTGTTAATTTAGTTCCCTACCTTTAGAAAATAAAAGAAAAAATTTTGTTTATTAATATTTTCAAAAACCATCGAATATACGTGCTCACAATGCATTTTTGTACAAAGTTGTGAAATTTCAAATTGAGTCGAGAACATTTGACGAAATGAAAGTGGATAATTTAAACTAACTTTTTGCCTGTTCAACTACCATTAGCCAATTTGGAAGTGGTGCGGCAGAGCGGCAAGATAAAAACTCACAACTCAAATTCACAGTTTTGATCTATTTTTGCTGGATGCTCAAAAAGCTCGTGGACTTAGGCTACATGCACATAGAGACGCGACAGCTTTTTACATACGCGATGACGATTTTAGTATTCTCGATTGACGCAAAAGTCTTCGCATAGATTCGCGACGAGAGTTTTTTCAATCGCGATGTGAGTTTTTAGATATTTTATCGTCCCTAGGAGCGATTCCCTCATATCTGTTCGAAACAGATATTTTTGTGACGATACGCGATTTTGTAATGATAAGAGATGGTGAGTTGAAAAAAAAATCAAAGTTTGACCCCTATGTGTGTTTCCACCTGACTCAACAGAGAACCTGCCGACCCCTCTCTTTGCCTCTCTGCTTTGTTACATTGTTTTATTGCTCATTTTTTTCCAATTGAATATTTCAATCGCAATCGTAGCTTATGCTGTGTAATTAAGCGCGATTGAGTCTACGATTGCACATTCGTCTTTGTAACCGCGATTCAGCAAAATCGTCGTCGCGTTTGTAAAATTCGCTGTCGCGACTCTATGTGCACACACCCTTAATAAAATCTGCTCGGTATAAAAGCAACTGGTTGCGTCCTCCTGAATCGGTCCTCCTTAAATGTGGATAGGTTAAAATTCTGAATACGATATTCATAATTTAATGTAATAGTGTACACGCAGCTTATTAGACTATTATTATTATTGTGATTAGACCAGCTAGAAATTACTTTTGGCCTATGTCCTTCCCAGGAAACGTCCACATCTAATGGTTTGCTCCATTTATTTTCGTGACGTAAAGTGTTTCTTTGGGAAAATTCTTTTTTTTTCAAAAGAATGTTGAAAAGTAGACAAAAATTCAAAAACACTAAGAACTGGACCAAAAAAATTTTTTATATAATTTATTGGAAAGCGAATTATCGAATATAATTCTGAAACTGTGGAGACGCACTGTATTGTATGAAAAATTATTGTCGCAAAGTAATTTCCGTACGTCTAATAATATTTCGAATTGTATCTTGTTACAAAAAATGAAGCAATTATATTCTGTAGTAAGTTCTGATAGTTTTGACAATAAAATGATCTTTTTGTGCCAAAAGTTCAAATTCTAAGTACATATTTTGGCGCATAATTCAAGAATTTGGGACATATTTATGTACATAAATCGGCATCTGTTAACGTCATAAAATTCGGGCCTTAGTAATTATCTTACCGTTTGTAGCAATTGTTGGTCGATAGAATATGATGTCGCATTGTCTATAATAAGACCAGTGTTTTCTAGCACAACTCGTACAGACTCACAAAAATTCTTGTTTAACTTTGAGTTCTCGGTACACTTGAGCAGAGCCCGAGAATTTTCGAAATTTTTGAAATCAAGGACCAGGGATCCAATTTGCTCCAATTCTAAAAATCCAGCCTGCTTCAACAAGAGTGGAGCCAGGAGTGCAGCGATAAACATCATTGTATTCTAAATGTCAGGGTAAGATTTTAATCTAACATCAAATGTTAAGAATTGAACTAGATGTCAAAAGTAGTGTTGCCGCGATGCATAGACAAGCTAGTGAATCGGCCCCCGATTCAGCTATTTTCTCGAATCGGCCTTACTAGATAGCAAGACTTGCTAAATACTTTACAATCTGAATCGGCGACACACACTTCCCTAAATACACCAAAATCTATTTTTGCTCACCAAGTACCCTAATTCTTGGAGCATTCTATCAATGGAAAATTTTTTCCCCACATCTCGCCAGTTTAAACTTTCTTAAAATAGAAGTTTTCCTAGGTAATACCCTATTCGTTGACTAGGAAAAGTATGGAAAACGGCAATTTATGCTTTTTCCATGTCTTTTCCAACTATTCCCAAAGCATTAGGCAACGCAAGGAGAATGCTTTCCCTAGAGAAACAATCTTAATTTTTCCCATTCATTTGCCAATCAACCCCTAAGCCATTCAATCTCAAAAGTAGATGGGCCGATGAAGATGAGAATACATTAATCCTTCTTGTACAAGGAATTTCTTTTATATATAACAATAACCGAAAAGGATTATAAAAATAAAGTGCCAATGGAGAAGAATTGGATCCACATAGTAGATAATATTTAAAAAAAAAACAATTACACAGGATATTACTAAATTATATGTATCATCATTTACCATCATCTAAATCTGCTAAGCAAATCTATGATATTATTATTAGGTGTGGACGTGAAGGATAAATGGACGAAATTGAGAAAAGATTTTATGCAATTTTTGCGTAAATTAAAAAAACCGACGGGTACTGCTGGAAGGAAAAGGCAATTTTTCCGGCACGAAGATAGTTTTCGTTTTTTGAAAAATTCTGAAGAAATGGATGGATAATTTAAAACGAACGTTCCGTTTAAATTGGATATTTTTAAAATTTTAATTGATTCTATGATGTAGTACTCTATCCAACATGAACAACAAAGATGATGCGATAAGTGACATCGAAACAATGGATATTGAGTCTCAGGAAATATTTGATGAGCAAGAGCAATTGAATATTGTGTTAACCGAGGGAGTCCTTACGGGTTTACATTTGTAAACCTTCGGTAATTGAACACGAATTAAAAATTACGGTGTTAACCGATCTTTCTGGATATTTTTGACGTCCCGAATTATTTAATTAGGAGTAATTTGGATCTAATTTTAAAGTAATTGACCGGTTCGTTGCTAAGTTATTGCTGAATTA
>NIPM01000608.1:61301-86714 GCA_002738285.1 Holacanthella duospinosa
AAATTTGATCTCGATAACGATGAAGAGTGACAATACTGATTCTGGTTTCGGTTTCGGTTCTGCTATAAGTAATCCATGTTTCCGTTTTGTCGAAGTTGAACCTGTGGAAGTATGTGGGCATTTTAATAAATAGAGTTGTTAGTAATGTTATAGTTTAAAGTGTGTTGGCACATGCATCAGCTATATTTTGCATCAAAGAAATATGTTTCATGAATGATGAGTTGTGATTTATTTTGTGCNTTGGCACATGCATCAACTATATTTTGCATCAAAGAAATATGTTTCATGAATGATGAGTTGTGATTTATTTTGTACGTATATTGACAAGAAATAATTTTTTTGAATACCGTGGGAGGGTGGGTGCCCATGCGAGGATGTAAGTGTGGTACGTAGTGGTAAAGCATTGGTAAGTTTGTGGCTCAAACCCAAAAGACTCAGTCTTTTGGGTTTTTAGCCTGTGAGTCAGAGTGAATGAGTCATGAGTCAAAGAGTAGACTCCTGAGTCAGGCATGCGATACTCTACACTCAGCTGGGATTATGCTTCACGGAGAAACACTTTCCATGTAATCTTACATTATACTTAGGCAGGCTAATATTTAGCGCCGGGAGGAATCCCGAATGGGCTTAACGCCACCCAGTCTACACAAATTTGGTACCAAACCCACCTGTGAGCTGGGAAACGCTTCCAATCTATGTTTCATACCCCTTTTAGAGCCGCAGAGCTGGGATATATATCCAACGACGGATATGTATTTGCCATTCTTTGTTTTTTGGTAGTTCAAAAAACTACTGATCGGACAATTTGTTCCATTTACACTGTAATTGTTTTCAATTAGTGTTGCCCCGGCGCGGATTAAATTTGAATCGGCTGATGCACCGATGCAGCAGACTACTGAATCGTCTCAGCTGTTGAATCGGCCAATCTTTCATACTCAGAAACCTGTTTTTAATTGATTATCGGATATCGGATATCCGGCATGATATCAGTAACGGATATACAGCGTTTTTTATTTGCCGGATATCGGGTATGATATCAGAAGTGGGTAATCAGCGTTTTTGATATCGGATGTGGGGATTTGAACATAAGACTCAATCCCCACTACTGTACTCATAAATGAGACAGTAGACTCCTTACCTGGCAATGAATGACCAGGAAGGAGAGTTTCGTAGTTTTATTGAGTTTGCGAACAGGATCCCACACATCGGCTCTGTAGCACAAATGGTTAGTGCGTTGGGTCCGGAATACCCAAGACGTGGGATCAAACCCCACCAGAGAACAAATTTCTGNGCACAAATGGTTAGTGCGTTGGGTCCGGAATACCCAAGACGTGGGATCAAACCCCACCAGAGAACAAATTTCTGTGGTAATCCTTGTCTCAATATCAAAGTGGCGGGTCAGCCCCGCAACAGATATCCGGCATACATGTTTAGTGAAATAAGTCCTAAATGCTCATTGACACATGTTGGGAAAGAGTCATGACTCANATATCCGGCATACATGTTTAGTGAAATAAGTCCTAAATGCTCATTGACACATGTTGGGAAAGAGTCATGACTCGCTAGTCTAATAGTCGACCTTAAGAGTCATGACTGACACCTAAACACGAAAGAGTCAGACATAAAATGACTTCCCACTCCCAANTAGTCGACCTTAAGAGTCATGACTGACACCTAAACACGAAAGAGTCAGACATAAAATGACTTCCCACTCCCAATAACCGTGGGAATCAGTCATAAGTGGCATAGTCATGGAAAACATTAGTTGAGCTGAGGAAACATGGGCAAGGTTGGAAAAACTTCCANGCATAGTCATGGAAAACATTAGTTGAGCTGAGGAAACATGGGCAAGGTTGGAAAAACTTCCAAGCTCGCAGTCGCAGGGTTGCAAAGATTTTCCAGATCACAGATCTTGAAAAGGTAAAAATATTCAACAGGGAAAGCAATGACTTTTGAACTTTCCCTGCTGTTGAATTCATGCTTTTACGTCGGGGTGGGGAAAAACTGACTGAAAGTGATAGAGAGTATAGTTGGGAACGTAATGGTGATCGGTCATCAAAATAGCCTTTTTAGGGACATTTGCATACAATTGCAAGCGATAGGTTGGAACAAAATCCCAGCTCGTAGACTGAGTGGAGTTAAGTCTGAGCGCACCCAAGCAATTTGTCAGAAAATTAATCGTGCTGGGAGCATGTGCACGTTGTTCTANTTAAGTCTGAGCGCACCCAAGCAATTTGTCAGAAAATTAATCGTGCTGGGAGCATGTGCACGTTGTTCTACTTTGTGTACTGCATTGCGTAGCAGTAGGTTGGCAGGCTGTATTCCGTTGCATTAGTTGTTCTTCCAACCTTAGGGTTTGCTAGTTTATGTGAATTACTGTTTGGAGAATTTTGGTTTGTATTGAATTGCAGCGAATGAAACCAACTTTGTTCATTTCCTAAAAGATTGTTTTCCCAAGTCGACGCATGTTCTCTATAATTTGCTGTACGTGTCGGAACAAGTGGTTAGTATGAGGTTACATTTGTAAACTGTTTCGTTATGGCACCAGCGGACATTACAAATGTATATTTTTAGCAATTGCATAGTGGCAGTTACATTTGTAAAGTTTTAGCGTACCATGGCATTGATTTGGTTTACAAATGTACAATATTTAGGAGGGGGCGCCAATGTTAGTAGAAATAGATGGCGTGAGTGTAGCGAGGTGACTATAGTTTTTGGAACCGGCTAGAAGAGGGGGGGGGGATGCCGACCTTTGGTCACAATTTTGTTTTTAGCATTTTCGTCATGGCAATCACAATCTACACGATTTTACAATTGAAGACTATTGCATTCACTAATCTCCATTTCAGTTACGTGAACTGCGCAGGAATTGTGAATGCCATGACCACAGAGTCCAAAAATCACCAAGCATAGCATATTTTGACGATTTACGGTGCATGTTCACGCGTAAAAACTATGGCAACAACGTAAAAAAACAAATGTCAACTATTAGGAAAGCCCGCAATAACTACCCTACAAAGACAAAAGTAAATTTTACGGCTTTCATGTACCGTTTCGGGTAGTAACGTATGAATTTGAAAGTGATGCAAGCAATTAAAAAACTCTGGCTACAACTTGAGTATTTATCTACGATTGAAAGAAATACCCCAAGAGCAACAAAACGCCCTAAAATGAGTTGTTTTGAAACGGAAATCCTAAAGAAAGCATTTAAGGAGGATAATAAGGCATAGGATTAGTATCAAATTTTTATCATTATCATTTTTCAATGATAACTTCAAATTTTTTGAAACTTTCACCATTTTCAATTTTTACTTTTGCCTACAAATCTCCTTCCATTCTAAGGCCAATTTAAACTTTCTCAAATATGCAGTTTTCCTAGGGAATTCCCTATTCGTTGCCTAAGAAAAGCATGGAAAACGACAATTAATGCTTTTTCCATGTCATTCTCAACTATTCCCAATGCTTTGTCTATGCAACGCAACGAGAATCCTTTCACTAGAGAAACAATCTAAACTTTTCCCATTCATTTCTAATCAATCCCTAATCCATTCAATCTCCATAAGTAGAAACACTTTCTACTTTTTGGTAGAGATTCGATGGAAAAAATTATTTGAAGTTTAAATTTCACTCAATTTTTTACTTAAAATTGAGTAAACAAACGTACAAAGTAAGGCAATACTCAGCAAGATGTCGGTGACACTGTTGTAAGTTCATTTTGTAATGTCATAAGTACCTATTTCAAATTTTATTTATAAATTTATGTAAAAAAAAATTTTTTTTTAATTAAAATCAGAGATTTTCAATATCACGGTTTCAATTTTTTGAGATTTTCCCCTACGCGCAATTTCAATTCACTCACTTCTCTTTTTTACTTTACTTTTTATGATTTTTGTAATAATAAACGACGCCGTTTCTATGCATTCGCATAATCGCAGCGAAGCAACACTAATTGGTGATACTTAGTCTGCATGAATTATGAAAATGGAGCCGATTAACGCAATGTTAATTCGCATAATAACGCATAATCAGAACGAAAATGCATAATTTATTTTGCGTCTTACTTTTACAGTTTTTACCACATTTTACACCATCGTGAGAGCTAATTGTTGTTCGAATACCAACAAATAGACTACTTATATTTATCGAAAACATTTTACAAATTTGAATTCAAAATTTTCTTAAATTTAACAATATCTCGGTGTGTTTGTTTTCGAGAAGACTAAATTATCAAAAAGCATGTCTCTAACTCTAGTAATACTCGATACAGGAACGTCTGTCTTTCTCATTTATACGGACGCAAATCCTTATAAAGGTTTTGATGCTTATCAGAAAGCCATTATAAATTGATAAATCACCGCGCATAATATCGCATAATTTTTTTGCTAGAGCCGCATATATATTTTTTAATTTTACGCATAAAAATTTTTGGTACTGTTTGAGTAAGTTTTCAATTTTCACTTTCTGCTTCACATCTCCATCTATTTTTAAGGAAACAATATGAATAGGGAACGATTGGCGAATTGCCGAGATAATGTTTGGAGGAAGTTAAATACTAACTCAATGGAGATTGATTGGAGAATTGCCGAGGCAATTTCTTCCATACGTTCCCTAAACAATAAATAGAAAAAGTTTAAATCCCGCTTTAAAGAAAAGTTATGAATAGGGAACGAATTACGGAATGCCTAGATAATGTTTGGAGAGAGTTTAAATACAAACTGAATGAGATTGATTGGAGAATTGCCTAGGCAATTTCCCCCATACGTTCCCTAAACAATACATAGAAAACGTTTAAATCCCGCTTAAGAACTGTGGAAAGGATTCTGTATTACCCGGTGGTTTGATGTGAGGAGAATCGTCCTTTCACAGTAGCCAAGCGAGGCTTTGATCCCCAAAAGACAATGACAAGTATGAGTTAAATCTCTCCTGTGAAATAAAGAGACCCATGGTCCAGTGTAGAAATACACAGGCTACTCAACTTTTTGTCTCATATAAGATGGCGAGCAGAATCCCGGTTCGAGTCTCCCCAACTTCGAGACTTTTTCAAAGTTTTCCAGGGTTTTCACCCCGTTTGTTAGGTTATCTCTTTAGTTGTTAATAACCTGTGCGTTTAAATTTCCTCCATTTTGCCGAACATTTGCGCGAACATTTCCCGAATCCGTAGAAAATTAAGTTTAGGTGTAATGGGTTAGAGGATATAGTAGGCTCTTGAGAATGAACACTGGGGACCAGTGTCGTTGGGGAAGGGGATCTGTGGAAAGGATTCTGTATTGCCCGGTGGTTAGATGTGAGGAGACTTTCACACTAGCCAAGCAAGACTTTGATCCCCAAGAAACAATGACAAGTATGAGTTAAAACTATCCTGTGAAATAAAGAGACCCATGGTCCATTGTAGAATTACACGTAGGCTACTCTACTTTTTGTCTCACAGAACCACCCTTCTCATTCTGCCAACTCACGCTTCCAATTGAAGAGAAGAAGTTCTTAAAATTGTCTCTGACTTGTCCGGCAGCTGCTCCAAAATTATTGGAACTTGTTGGGAGATTGATTGAAGTTCCCCAATATCCCTCCAATTACCTCCTACTATTTCATTTCCACCGCTTCGTCAACAGTTAAGCTATTCCAATCATTTCTTGTTATGAGGTAGTTAGTAATACGGTGGCCATTACTGCTTCTTTTACAACTGCAATGTCACAGTGCATTGTAGACAGGAATATTCTCCAACGAGAGCTTAAAATACCAAAGGCATTCTCAACGACCATTCTTGCTCTAGACAATCTATAGTTGAAAATCCTTTTTTCTTGGACCAAAAGCTTCCAGGGTGGGGCTTCATTATATTTTGCTTTAGAGGAAATGCTTTATCTCCAAGAAATACCATTGGCAAATATGTTTCTCCTACTAACTTAGGCTCAGGTAGATCGAGTTCTAAATTATTCAGTTTTTTTCCAAATTTTGATCTAGACAAAACGCCACCATCAGAAATAGAGCCAGCCATTCCTACATCTGCGACAGTGAATTTGTAGTCTGGATCAGCAACGGCAAACAAAACAATTGAAAAGTATCCTTTGTAATTGAAGTATTTGGATCCTGATTTAGGAGGTGCTTTTATCCTGACATGTTTCCCATCCATAGCTCCCACTGCATTTGGAAAATTCCATTTAGTTGAGAACTTTTTCTCCTTGTCAATCCAATTTTGTTTTTGTGGTGAGGGGAGGTAGTTTGGTTGAAGTCTTCTACAAATTGCACTTATAGTTTCTCGAAGAATTAATGAAATTGATGAAGGAGATATGCGGAATTTAAATGCCAGTGAGATTTGCGAATCTCCACTAGCCAAAAATCTATTATTTCCAATAATGAATTATGTAAACTAAGTTAACAGTTCAAAGTTTAAATTCTTACCTGAGCGTGAGAGCTAGTTTTTGCAAAGGTGATATTGGACATATATGGGTTTTATTCACTGTGAAATCATCCTTTACCATAGACAACTCGTTAAAACTCTCCTTCGTCATTCTAAACAAAATAAACTTGTATGACTTGTAGGAATGCGTAACTATATATATATTAAAATTTATACCTGAAGAATTTTTGATGATAAAATGAATGATTTGAAAGATCTTGAATTATATCCGTCCGTTGTTCATTTCTTCTCAAAAATAAATTTCGAATGCAGCAATTCCTTGGTTTTCGTTTCACCTTCTTAACAATTCTATTCAATGCTATTAGTTTTAACGCCAAATTTAAGTTTTCTGAAACATTTACCATTTTCAATCTATACTTCCTACTTCAAATCTCTATTAATTCTCAAGGAAAGGTAATGAATAGGGAACGATTAACAAATTCACTAGAAAACAATATTACAAAGTTTAAATACAAAATCAATGAGATTGATTGGGGAATCGCCTAGGTAACAACTCCTATACATTCTCTAAGCAATTCATGGGAAAAGTTAAAATCCCACTTTAGAGATATTTCCTCCTATCAACCTAGATTCAAACATTAATATTCTGGATAATAAAATTATAGATATTTTTCTCTGTATGCAAACGGGATTTCTAAAAATTAAAATAAATAAGTGCTTTTCTTACTCGGCTTTCGTCGATGATTGTGCTATTTAATACGATTGATACATTTGTGGATCTTAATTCCCAGTGTACAGAGTTCTTTATAAGTCAATTCGCAACAACATTAATCTTTCATGCATAAATAAATAAACTTTCTTGAGAATGGATGCATAATTTCACGTTATTTTGAGGAAAAACAATGGTGAAAAATAGGAATCCATGCCGACGCCTAAGTAAGCATCGTCATGAATCGTTCAGTGCATCAAGCGGTGTACCTGAATCGCCGATGCGAAACACCTGTCGGCGCATTGTCCGATTCATGTTTTACCTCAATCGGGGCAACACCAATCAAAAGTCAAATTTTTAATTACCGCTGGCAAATCCCATTTCCATCGTCGGCGGGTAAAGTTAATGTTGAGGAGAAGAAGTAGGTAAAATTCTCTTGAGACTTTCCAAATTCCATTTTCCTTCTGTAAATTCTCCAAGCGCGTTGTCAAGGGGACAATAATTTTAGAATAAGCGGCAACTTTCTTCCAGTTTGTGCTCATGTCTTCTCGCTGTTTTAGAGATATTTGAGCCTCACTGGCCTTGATTGATAATTTGGTGATAACTCTGAAGACTTCTTCAAAAGGAACATAATAGATTGAAATCGTTCGGATACCAAGGGAGCCCTTCTTGTCAATCAGTATGTCAAAGAAAATCGGAAAGAAAGGTATACACTCTTCTGGCAGAAGGAGTTTCAGTTCCAGTGAATCGTTCCACAACATTTTTGTGCGGGGTATATGTTTCCCAATTAATTCCAATACTCTCTTGCTATCGAAATTTGGTTTTTTTTCAAGTTTCAATTGATATCCGCCACCTATAGCACAATTTTCATTTCAACAATGTCTTTAAATCCAGTTTGCGATTTATTTTTCGTTTCATACAGGATTATTGGTAGGAAAATGCTTGGCGCCATTCAAATGCAAATAGTTTGTAAAAGTCGACTCACTCTCATAAGTAGAGGGAGGATTTAGTAAAGTCGTATACACTCGGAGATGAATGACGAGAACTCGTCGTGGGTGCAACGAAAGGTCGACAAACAGTTAAATTTCTCTGATTTTCCCTCAGTTCAGGCAACTCATATGGAGGGATATAACTGCCACTAAGATTTTTATATTTTAAGAATATTCATCTTCGAAAAATTCAACTTCGAATCAAAAAATTAGACTTTCGAAGTTGAAACTTTCGACGTTGAAACTTACGAAGTTGAAACTTTCGAAGCTGAAACTTTCAAAGTTGAAACTTTCGAAGCTGAAACTTTCGAAGCTAAAACTTTCGAAGTTGAAACTTTCAAAGTTGAAACTGGTGAATATTTCGAAGACGAAGTGGATTGAGATGGGTGGTGGGAAATACTGCTGTTCCTTGTGGAAGGTTTTTTTTTCGTGGGGCAAAAATTTTATCTTACTTTTGTGTTGTTGAGTCAGCTGGGCTTTCGATGCTCATACACGTCCAATGATCGGCGCGTTTTTCTGATTCGGCTCCCGCTTCCACTCTGTCTTTTCTTTTGAGTTCCGCTCTCAATGTTATTTACCACNTACTTTTGTGTTGTTGAGTCAGCTGGGCTTTCGATGCTCATACACGTCCAATGATCGGCGCGTTTTTCTGATTCTGCTCCCGCTTCCACTCTGTCTTTTCTTTTGAGTTCCGCTCTCAATGTTATTTACCACTAGACTCAAAACCTTTCTTTTGAGCTAGTCTACGCAAGCCTGTGTAAATTTTGTTTGTTAAAAATTCAAATTCCTTGAATGAATGAAGACGATGAATAGTCTGAGGAACCTAAACATAATCTTCAGACCTTAAAGCAATCCCAGACAAAAATTTGTGGGAGCTAGAGTTAAAGCGGAGCCTGAAAAAGGTTTTGGGTACCTAGGAGTAAAAAACTTTGAGAACGGAACTCAAAAAAGCCAGAAGCGGGAGCTGAATCAGAAAAAAACGCCGATCATTGGACGTGTATAATCATCGAGATCCCAGCTGACTCAACACAAAAGTAAGATAAAATTTTTCCCCCACAAAAAAACCTTCCGGTACAACGAACAGCAGTATTTCCCATCACCCATCCCAATCCACTTCGTCTTCGAAATATTCATCAGTTTCAACTTCGAAAGTTTCAATTTCGAAAGTTTGAACTTCGAAAGTTTCAGCTTCGAAAGTTTGAACTTCGAAACATTCAACGTCGAAAGTTTCAACTTCGAAAGTTTCAACTTCGAAAATTTCAACTTCGAAAATTTCAACTTCGAAAGTTTCAACTTCGAAAGTCTAATTTTTTGATTCGAAGTTGAATATTTCGAAGATGAATATTGGCAAAATATAAAAATCTTAGTGGCTCTGATATCCCCCCATAAACTCATCCAGTAATATTCCAAAAAGGTGCAAAATGTAACAGAAACTGAGACAAATCAAGTATTCGCTGTGAAACATTACTTTACGGAAATATTTACTTTGAAAACTTTTAGAAATTTTAAACAAATAAGTTGGTATGAGCATACTTTCAGAGAAATTTAATATAATAAACTCAATTTCGCAGAATTAATAAACTATTAACGAACTAATAAACTCAGACTTATAAAAGCGTTTTGAATACAAAGAACGCAAAAACAAACATGCCTAACCAAAAATTAAGTTTGTTTAGTTAAGTTGAAAGTCTCATGCTTAATTAACTCATTTCATCCAACCGAAGTGATTGAGACTGTGAGTGTGAAGTGTGAGCCTATTTTGTAGATTAATGAGNTTAACTCATTTCATCCAACCGAAGTGATTGAGACTGTGAGTGTGAAGTGTGAGCCTATTTTGTAGATTAATGAAACTAACTTTATTTCCAATTATTTGTTCATACATATGCGCAGTAAGCATTTATATATGCGCAGTGGGTTTTTATTTATGTGCAATGTACTTTTGTATGCGCAGNTTAACTCATTTCATCCAACCGAAGTGATTGAGACTGTGAGTGTGAAGTGTGAGCCTATTTTGTAGATTAATGAGACTAACTTTATTTCCAATTATTTGTTCATACATATAGTCCGGTTGCTCCGTTACTATTCAACCTAGCCTTAAACGGGATTTAAATATATGGTAGACGATTTATAATCTATGGAACGTACCATGGAGTTAATTACATTGTTGGCTATTTATAATCTATGGTGATGACGTCGTACCATAGATTGTAATCCCAAACCATGTATTATAATATATGGTATTTCTGCGCAATTGCGCTNGTCGTACCATAGATTGTAATCCCAAACCATGTATTATAATATATGGTATTTCTGCGCAATTGCGCTAGTGACCTAGTGACCCCTGACCTCCGGGAAATGTTTTAAATGAAACTTTGAGCATTTATCTTCAATTTGGTCTTTGTAGAATTAAAATAAACCCTTCCGTTCTCGAGATATTCAAGTTNATAAACCCTTCCGTTCTCGAGATATTCAAGTTTAAAAAATACACCGTGATGGGTAACCTATACCTCAAGTCCGTCTGCTTCATAAATTATCTACGTAAAAAGTTAAATTCAAAAATTTCTGGGACTGATTTTCCTAATTCATTACTTCGAATTTTTTCAACTCATTTTTTCCTTTTGTATATTAACACTGTATTGGTTAATTTAATAATTTATTTATTATATCGCAGCAACGTATATTACAAAAAAATGGTGTTCATTGTTTCAACCGATTTTCCCTTTATATGTTCCCATCCATCGAACACTTGTCGAGAAGTTTTCAAAAAATCCACCGTCATTTCCATAGGAACACTATGATCCATTATGTGATGATACTATTTGTAAATGAGTTAACTGACGCCCGTTGTTCACCTAACTCCAACGTGTCCTTTCTCCGGATGATTCTTCTGAGGATGTTAAAAATTTCAATTTATACCCAACGTCACTGTAACTCTATGGTTGCTCGAGTGATGCGTCGAGTGATATTTCACTTTAGAGAACCAATCCACGGTTGTTATAACGCTTCACTTCCTCCGTCCCTTTCTCTAACTTAAACAAAGTTGATAGTCAACCAACTTCGCGACAGCGCACAGGAGAGTTAGGACAGAGTAACGTCTACATCGAGCTTGAATTCGTCATTGGAATAAAAATATTGATTATGCCTTTAAGATTTCTCATTTCATCTTTAGCAAGGATTGCATCGTACGATTGATTCGTATTAGCTACAACACATCACTCATATGATGTATTCAAAAATAAGTTAACACGCTCATTGAAAAACTTTATCAGGTAAACCAGTAAATTTTTTCGTGGCACAAATTGGTACTAAGTCGATAATTCTCTAAATAATTTTATCACTAATAGCATTAAATGAGATTGGATTCCTTATTTTCACGTACACCGATATATACGCGGTTATCAAACTGTTGCTCTGTGCTCTGATACATTGTTTCTTATGGAGAAAAGAGGATTTATTTTTAAACTCCAATATCTCGAGAACAGAAGGGTTTATTTTAATTCGGCAAAGACCAAATTGAAGATAAATGCTCAAAGTTTCATTTAAAACATTTCCCGGAGGTCAGGGGTCACTGGGTCACTAGCGCAATTGCGCAGAAATACCATATATTATAATACATGGTTTGGGATTATAATCTATGGTACGACGTCATCACNCACTGGGTCACTAGCGCAATTGCGCAGAAATGCCAACAATGTATTTAAATCCATGGCACGTACCATAGATTATATATCGTCTACCATAGATTAAAATCCCGTTTAAGGCTAAACTGCTATTAGTTCCGAATGTAGAATGACCCCAACATTAGAAACAGCTACCGATTGAGTATACAGTTCCAAGCTCCTTTCCTGCGCAACGCGAGAAAGTTTGAAAAAATTAAGATCTTGGATTTTGAGTTGGACTAAAAACTAATTTGAACAACCATAATCTGATGCAAAGTTGGGCACAGCCATTAAGTAGTTGAATTTGAAATTGTGAAATTGTACTTTTGAGAATTGCCATGTTATCCAGTTTTTCACCCTGATTCTGAATGTAATATTGGTTAACGAGGCTGAGACCCTTAAGGGTCATTCATGAGTACAAAGTTCATTGAAACTTCCATTCCAACTCAGAATTAGAATTTAATTTGAATTGTCATGGAGGTCCCAAGTTAAAATGAACTCATCATTGCGAGTCCAATAATTCAGTAATTTTTTTTAGATTCCTCCCTACCCAATAAAAATAATGGTGACTAGTTGTTCAATATGGACTATTGCATGCGCAGCGGACATTTACATATGCGCAGTAAGCATTTATATATGCGCAGTGGGTTTTTATTTATGTGCAATGTACTTTTGTATGCGCAGTGGGTATTTATATATGCGAAATGAACTTTTGCATGCGCAATGGACATCTATAAATGCGCAATGGACATTTCCATATGCGCAGTGAGCATTTATATATTCGCAATGGACTTCTTCATGCGCAGTGGGTATTAACATATGCGCAGTGAGCATTTATATAAAGGCGCTATTCGCATGCGAAATTCAACTGCGCGTACGTAAATTTCCACTGCGCATGCGAAATTCCATTGTGCATACATTAATTTCCACTGCGCATATATAAAGGCCCACTGCGCATGCGAAACTCCATTGCTCATAAGTTAATTCCCACTGCGCATACATAAAGTCCTACTGCGCATACGAAACTCCATGACGAATATATAATTTCTCTCTGCGCATATTTCTGCCTTTTTTAATTTATTCAAGTTGAGTTAAAGAAAGGAAAACCTAAAGTAACTAATTGTACTCACAATGATTCTCTAGTTGACCTTAGGTCCTCCTTACTTTAATTCAAATTTAATAAATTAACAAAACCAAAAATAATATCAAGTGAACTTAAGTCTGGCACAATCAAACACTGAATGAAAGAGTAGGATGGAAATAAAAAAAATTCCGTTTCCCATAGCGGTTTTATTGGAGTGAACAACTCTGCGAGTAGGAAATTAACGAAACAAGCAGCAGAGCAAAAGACTTTTTCTCAGACTCATGTTATCAATTCAAAGTCAGATTTGTTATTATCCTCAAAGTTTCGCGTTGCGCAGAAAAGACGCTTGGAACTTAATACTCAATCTTGTAGAATAATCTAGAAAGTGAAACGGTACTATTTAACCGTTATATAGCTGTTTCTAATGTTGGGGTCATTCTACATTCGGAACTAATAGTAACGGAGCAAACGGACTATATGTACCGTTTGGGGAAATAGGACATGGTTCTTTTTGGAGTTTACTTTTGCATCACTCATTCTCACCAACAAATGCGCACCCGTATTCCTCTTCACCCACCTTCTCTCACACAACAATCCCGCCTAAATAAATTCCCTCCAGTCCCAGACTATTTCATTTATCCATTCATATTCACGGTTGTAACTAGTGTGTAAAGTGACTCCCAAATCTCACTGAGTCAGAGTCATTGACTCCCGAGTCACTGATTCTGACTCACTGTAGTTTAGGAGTTGACTCAGGAGTCATGTCTCTGACTCCTTAAATTTTGGGAGTCGACTCTGAGTCAGAGTCATGACTCTCGACTCCGAAGTTACATAATACAAAAATGGAAAATCGGGTCTGAAATTGAATTTTTTTTATACATTTAGTTTCCTTGTTTCTAAGTTTGCTAATTTTTTAAGTTTCCTTGACAACAATAAAACAAAAAAGCCACTTTCATCAGGTTAAATAAACAATTCGTAACTTTTTTTAACTTTTTAAAAATATTTCTTTGTAAAAATAACTATCGAAATAATATTTGCATGTAAATTTTGTTGAAAAATAGTCCCATATGCCCATGTGCGCATGTTTCAAAAGAGTCATGACTCTGACTCCCAAAACCCTTGGAGTCAGAGTCATCAAATGACTCCCGACTCCCAAAAACCATGGGAGTCAGAGTCATGAGAGTCAGAGTCAGAGTCAGAGTCATGACTCCGGAGTCAGAGTCATGGAGAACACTAGCGAATATTTAAAAACTGATGTGTATATGAACACATTTTGAGTTGTGTCCATCTATGATGGGTGTTATGATGTAGTGGGAGGTGCGGGTTTGCTGGTGAGAATGAGTGTTTCAAAAGTAAATTCCAAAAAGAACCATGTCCTATTTCCCCAAACGGTATGAACAAACAATTGGAAATAAAGTTAGTCTCATTAATCTACAAGTGAGCCTATTTTGTAGATTAATGAGACTAACTTTATTTCCAATTGTTTGTTCATACATATAGTCAGTTTGCTCCGTTACTATTAGTTGCGAATGTAGAATGACCCCAACATTAGAAACAGCTATATAACGGTTAAATAGTACCGTTTCACTTTCTAGATTATTCTACAAATTTTTAGTATCTCAGTATGAACTCAGTCGTGGCATGTTGTACTTATGAACTTTATGTGTAGCTGAAGGGTTGGCGAGAAACAAGCAAATTTATTTCTAACCACATAATTTGAATAACTAATCAATTTTTTGACGCAGGATTAAGTTCACCCCATACCTGAATCGGTATTTATTTCCGGCACTCTCGCGATGTGTATGTGCGTATGTACGCGTTACTTCTGGTTCTCATTTGTTTCGCTGAGCATGCTTTATAATGTCATAACTAGTGATGCAACCGTTTCGTTTCGTTTTTCAGAACAAACGGAAACGAAACGAAACGGATTAGATAAGAACGAAACGGTATAAGTGTACGCAAAAACGGAAACGAAACGAAACAAAACGGAAAACGGTAAAAAAATTTGGTTTAGCAAATCAATTTATTACTGCAGAATAATTATTAATATAGGGTGGATTGATCCAAAATCTACTGGTTGAATCTTACTCTGCGTCGCGAGTCACGAAGTAATTAATTTTTAGAATAATTACCGATAGTAGGTTTAGACAAAAAAAAACTATTTCATTAAATATTTAAGTAAATGAACAAGAATGTTGATTTCGAAAGATTTGTAGAATCCAGGTAAGTAATACGTCAATCCACCGAAAATTTAGCGTGATACACATTGTTAATAGTAAAGCAAACTTTTGTATGAATTTTGCAAATTAGTGCAATAAAGTTAGCATATGACTTATTAGCTAAAGGTACCGATTTAGATTTGAGCGTATACGACGTCAATCGATCCATAATCTTGTCTAGATTGTGGATATGACATGTACCTTATGCTGCATTAAACTTATCGAACTTGAAATTACTTTCGTCCCGTGGCCTTTGCTAAAAAAGGAATTCGCTAAATCTTTTTGCACAAAATTACAATTTTGAATTCAATGGTTAAAAAGTTACAATTTGGGATGTTCCGAATATCCTACACTAAACTCCTGCAGGATATGCTAACCACCGAATACTGGATAATTTTAGGTGTCCACGCATATAATTTTGTAGAAACTGTTTTCAGAAATTTTAAGAAATGAATCAATAATTTTATTAATATTAACAAATGAGCGCCGAAAAAGTTTAAGTGCTACACGTGGTGTTATTAGATGAGTCACAGTGCTGCACGTTTGCTTGAAAAGTGTCACAAACCGAGCTTTTTTTGATAAAACTTATATCCAAGTTGAGTTTCTGTAAGCAAATTTATTGGATATCCGATGTCGGGCAACCAGGTATTACCGGATACTTGATATCCGGCATACCTGCTGGATATTCATTGTAAAACTTACTCAAACTCGGTATATTTAGGTTAATTGATGTATTGCTTACCCAGATTCTACAAATGTTTCGAAATAAATAGTTTTGTTTATATTTTTATCATTTACTCCAACGTTTAATGAAATATTTGTCTAAACCTTCTATCGTTAATTATTTCTAAAATTAATTACCTCGTGACTCGTGACCCAGAGTAAGGTTCAACCAATATTGAATGTTTTGAAAACAAAATCGTTTCCCAATCCCATATCCTAATTTTGCCCAACTAAGAATATCAGCTAGGCGAGTGTCTTCGAAACATAAATAAACNCAAGGTTCAACCAATATTGAATGTTTTGAAAACAAAATCCTTTCCCAATCCCATATCCTAATTTTGCCCAACTAAGAATATCAGCTAGGCGAGTGTCTTCGAAACATAAATAAACCTCTGCTGGCGGAATAAATGGGAGTATAAAAAGTGTAAGAAAGATATATCAAGTCAAGTTTTACAAGTTTTACTTTAAGAAATTTCAAATTTTTTAAAAGCCAAGATTTCCTTGTCGCACACCTACGTGACCGTTTTCCGTTTCGTTTCGGTTCGTTTCGTTTTTTACTGCAAAATGGTAAACGAAACGAAACGAAACGGTAAATTCGTTTCATGAAAACCTAAAAACGAAAACGAAACGAAAAACGGTTTTTCGTTTCGTTTTGAAACGAAACGGTTGCATCACTAGTCATAACCAAGGTTCCTTGGCAACAGAAACAACGGCTCTTGATAAAGTTATGTCATAACTCTAAAACTTAAAAAAAATTATTTTGTAATCAAGGGTTATCGAATCAATAAACTTTAGAATAAACAAACAGATTTATGTTTGGTTCCGATTAAAAGTTAATTAAAAATAATTTACAAATAATCATTTTACATCGTTTATAAACAACGCATTCTTCAATTGGGTGCCGACGGCACCCAGTTGAATTTTTTTTAATTTAATTTCTTTGGAGTTATGAAGTAACCTTATCAACAGCCGTTTGTTTCTTAGAGTCGAGAAACCTTGGTCATAACATTTTAAGTACAGTACATGGTAAAGCGAAGAGGCCGATTTTGAGGACTCTGACTAAAAAGTTGACAAAATGCTGAATGAGGATACCTGACCGAGTTTTCCGATAACTCGGTCAGCTATTCTTGGTCAGCATTTTGTCAATTTTTTAGTCAGGGTCCTCAAAATCGGCCTCTTCGCTTGTACCGTATGGTCAGATTCGACATAGTTTTTTTTTCTCTCTCTCAATCAACAAGATATGCTCACTTCTCATTACATCATTGTCACCCGAAATAGATGGGCGAACACCTGCATCCTGTAAAATTTACAAAGAAAACAACTTTTATGACAAGTTTAGACTTTTAGTAGTCATTTTACTTAAACTCTATCGACTACCGACAATACAATACAGTACTTATTCCAATTGCGCAACGAATTTCCAATTGGGAACCCATCCTCCGGTGGGTTCCCAAAGCCCTCCTGTAACTTCCCTCATCTTTCCAGTGGGATCCCGCAGCCCTCCCGTGGCTTTTCTCCGCTCCCCACTGGATTCCGGCAGCCCCACCATAGGTTGCCGTAGCCCTCCCGTAGGTTCCCGCCCCGCACCTCTCCCATGGGTTACTGCAGCCCTCCCGTAGGTTTCCGCAGCCTTCCTGTAGCTTCCTTCAGCCCTCCCGTGGGTTCCCGTAGCCCTCCAGTGGATCACATTTGGTACAATCAAAATTACATTAATGTAGAATTACTTTTTTTGCCTCCCAATACTACGAGCAAAAGCCAACCGCTTCACGCTGGTATTATTAATTCCCTGAAATGCTATTATTCCCTGAAATGCTATTATATATTATTATAGCTATGCTATAATTTTCTAAAAGTTTTTTTTAGGTCTTATGTTCCCTCATAAGCTACAAATTGACATCCATGAAAGTTGTTGGAGTTGATGAGGGGAGTAATGTTTCCGTCAAACATTTTTCTCTACGGTCATCCGTTTAGGTCATACGGCATAGGTGAAGGTGAACACCAAGTTTCCGCATGTCCGATAAATTATGTGATCCTAACTGGATTACCATAGAGAAAAATGCAGGAGGGAAAATTTATTCCAATCACCATTTCCAACAACTTTTGTAGAGGTCATTTTGTGGTTTACGAGGGAACAAAATTTAAACAAACTTAGAAAATTTTGGACAGGGAATTCATTTTTAAAATACTTAGAAATTTTGACTGCACTCCCCATTTGGTCGAATCCAGCCTTTGCTATGCCCCACCTCCCACTCTATCGACGATTTCAACCGGTCCTTCGATACGAACTATAATTCCTTACGGCAATGTCAATGTACGGTGCATTGTAACCAAAGCAGGTGAACAAATTAAAGGAAGACTGGATTTTTTAGAATTGAAAATTCATGACAACATCAAGACATGAAAACTACTGTATTGTCGGTAGTCGATAGAATTTAGGTAAAATAACTACTAAAAGTCTAAACTTGTCATAAAAGTTGTTTTCTTTGTAAATTTTACAGGATGCTGGTGTTCGCCCATCTATTTCGGGTGGCAATGATGTAATGAGAAGTGCGCATATCTTGGTGACAGAGAGAGAGAAAAAAAACTATGTCGAATCTGACCATACGGTACCATGTACTGTAGTTACTAAAGTTAGATAGTAGCTACGCATACGCGAATTTTTCAAAACAGAGCTTGGATTTCTAGGCAAATCTGTAGAAGCTTGCTTCCAGAGATTGATATTTGATTTTGTTTCACATTGGATGCAGGAATGTTATCTTCGAATCCTATAAAATACTTTTATCATAACCGCAACTTTAACCATAAAACTGAAAACGATTTCGACTCAGCTACCGAAGTACAGCCCCATTGACCCAGTTACTTATTTATAAATTATCGCCCGGATATGCAGAATGTTACTTAATTTAAAGGGTATACGCTTACTGAAACTAATGAATAATTTGCACCATGCGCTGTTTACGTAGTCTTCACTTTTTTAATTCAACTGAGACAAAAAGTGAAGACTACTTAAGCAGCGCATAATGCTTTAAAATTTGGTGTTAAAAAGGCAGAATATTAAATTTTACACTCATTATTAGAGTTACCTTGATGCATCGGCACGGCAAAAGCTTCGGGATTAAAGAATTAAAGAATCGGCCACTTGGCCGATGCAGTAGCCGATTCAGAAAAAAAAATATTTCGGAATTGTTTTTCAATTATTCGTTTAAAATGACGAAACAAATGTCAATATTTTGTATTTTATTAGCAAAACCCTGGTAATAATTTTATGGTAAGATTTCACTATCGTGGACCAACCGGGATTATAATCCCCCATCACAAAATTCCCCCCGCCCCTTCATCACAAAAAATTTTTTTTTTCTTTTTCTCCCATTTTCATCAAAATCTAATTTTGACTCAATATTAAAGTTAGGTGGGTTAATGTTAGGTTGATTAGGGGTGGGTTAGTTCCTTAGGTTGTTAGGTTAGGTTTTGTTCAAGTCCGCTCACAAACAAATACATTATATTTTTGTCATGAGGGGGCTGGGGGGGGGGGATTTTGAGTGGAGGGGGGTCAAAATCCTAGTTGGTCCACAATAGTAAAATGATTCCAATTTCATTATCATGAGCATTTGCGTGAATTAGCCTTCAATTCTTGTTGAATTGTTCAATTCTTCAATTTATGTCTTGTTGAACGGCGTATGTTTCCTTTTCAGAAGCTTGCTTATTTTGTTTTTGTATTAGTTGCTGCTTTTGCATCTCCTCCACGCGAAATAATTTTTCCACTAGTAAAGTCTACTCTTGACACTTCGGACATTGATAATATTTCGCCTAATGTGTAAAGTGACTCCCAAATCTCACTGAGTCAGAGTCATTGACTCCCGAGTCACTGACTCTGACTTACTGTAGTTTAGGAGTTGACTCAGGAGTCGACTCTGACTCCCATATTTTAGCGAACTGACTTTTGAGTCATGACTCTGACTCTGACTCTGAGTCATTAAAAAATTTTTAATATCTTTTTTTAAATATTGAGAAAAATTCCATTAACTGTATACAATTTCTATAAATGGCAGACGTCACTTTGCTTTTTTCTCTTCTTTTGTAAATTTAGATTATCTTGAATCGATGTTGATGAACTTTGAGTTTCATTAACTGGAGAATTTTCCACATTTAACGCAATTCAATCATCCTCCATTCTTAATTAGTAGTCCGTAATAATGGGACGAACACATAACACAAATCAGATGATTTTATATCAGAAAGAGTAAACATTCTTAAGTAAAATGAATGCAATGGATAAGATGAATGAAACGTGTTTGAACATGAATGAATACCAAACATCGGCTTCTGGGCAGGAAATGCACAAGAGTCATGACTCTGCTACTGATGAATTGACTCTGAAACAGTGAGTCAGAGTCATTATATGACTCTGACTCGCAAATAATTCATAGAGTCAGAGTCATGAGAGTCAGAGTCAGAGTCAGAGTCAGAGTCACTTTACACACTAATTCTGCCTTTGTTTTGTGGTCTTTTCCCGCAGTAAAATGATCCCAGATTGAACTTTTTCATAAAGAATTGGTCTACTGTTGCTGCCAACATATGGACAGCCAGTTTGCTGTCTTGAGATATATGTTTATTTTTTGTTGTTTTTGAGCCATTTCCATTGNCAAACAGTGAGTCAGTCATTATATGACTCTGACTCGCAAATAATTCATAGAGTCAGAGTCATGAGAGTCAGAGTCAGAGTCAGAGTCAGAGTCAGAGTCACTTTACACACTAATTCTGCCTTTGTTTTGTGGTCTTTTCCCGCAGTAAAATGATCCCAGATTGAACTTTTTCATAAAGAATTGGTCTACTGTTGCTGCCAACATATGGACAGCCAGTTTGCTGTCTTGAGATATATGTTTATTTTTTGTTGTTTTTGAGCCATTTCCATTGGAAATCGGAATTTTTAGGAAAAACTTTGGATTAACCGCTCACTTCTCAATTTCCATCTTTACTTAACAAATTTTTTTTTGCAAATTTGAATAAAACTAAACCAATAAACATGAAATACAATTAAAACCAAGTTTTGAAACTTAACTCCATAATTTTCTATTCTATTATAATACTAAAGTTTGAAATACTTAATTTTAACTAAATGTTAACATTTACCTCTCACACTGGAGAAGTAATTCAAATCCCTGGCCTCCCTAAATTGTAACGTTTTGTTCCAATGAAATCAAATGTAATGAAACATTAAACTCAGAAAAATGTTAAATTTTTTCGCGCAGACAAATTACAGTGGACCTCGCCTATGATGACCCCGGATGTATTGTGACCACGGTTATTATGAACCTGAACGGCCTGTCCCTGCCTAGAGATAGGCAAATTAATGTTGAAAACCTTGGTCATAATGAACTCGGTTAAAATGAACACTCGGGTGTAATGAACCATATCTTGCGATCTACCCCTTCATTTCACCATTGTGAGAGATGAACCAGACCCTAATTTGTTGAAATAGTCATGCAAATATAATGAAATGCGTTGTTAATGAATGAAAAATTGAAGTTTTGAATCACTGCACCAACGTTTTCCTATTATTCAGTGACATATTGAACAAAATAAGACAATTGTCAAATTTTAATTTTCTATTATTTTTTATCCACTATTACAGCATCTCTAAATCGAAACTAAATACTAGCATTGCAGACTTCTGAAGGCATTCAACACAGTTTTATTTATGCTTTTTTCCTGTTCAACTAAAACCTTGATTTATTTAGATTGTGGGGTAGCAGACTCTAGAAAAAGAAAATAATTGAACTAAGAAAACTCAACAACATCGGGTGTTATGAATATAACTTTAAATTTTATATTTGTTCATTATTCGGCTATAATAAACATCGGGTGTTATGAACCGAATTTCCTGGTCCCTAAATGTTTGTAATAGCCGAGGTCCACTGTAAAGACCAATAGCCAACAGCATTTCTCGCTAGAGTATAAATTGTACCAAAACATTATGAACAAACAGGCTATTCAGCGGTTATCATTAGGTGATGAAGTAAGTACACGCAGAACTAAAATGCTGACGATTATGGGGTTGGGATGGTCTAAGTTTGGGTTATGGTTGTTAGTGTTGCTAGTGTTAGAAGGAACTAGGGATGGTGAGGATAGGGTATGGGAAATGGTTCGGGGAATTATCTGAAGCATGGTTTGGTCAGAGGTCAAACAATCACGGGACGTAATTTGGAAAAAATAGGAATCCGAATTGACTGTCTTGGGAGAGATGTTGACGGGACGAGAGCTCGGGAGACCTATACCCCTCCTGGATGCGCGGATTCGGGTAAGGCCCGAGGCAGGGTAATGCCTGGAGTCGTGCAATCCTTTTTTCCCGCAGCCCACCCGAGTTTTTTCGCAGCCCTCCCGTTTGTTTCCGCAGTCTTCCCGTGGGTTCCCTCAGCGCTCCAGTGGGTTACCGCAGCTCTCCCGTGGGTTCCCGCAGCCCTCCCTAGTTTTCCCACAGCCCTCCCGAGTCTTCACACATCCCTCCCGTGGGTTCCCATAGCCCTCCTTTGGGTTCCCGCAGCACTACATAGTTCTCTCGCCGCCCTCCCGTCGGCTCCGGCAGCCCTGCCGAGCCTCCGCACCCCTCCCATGAGTTCCCACAGCCCTCCCGTGGCTTTTCGCAGCTTTCCCGTAGGTTACCGCAGCCCTCCCGTGGGGTCCCGCATCCCTCCCGAGGCTTCCCGCAGCTCTCTCGTGGGTTCCCGCAGCCCTCCCTAGTCTTCCCACGGCCCTCTGGAATCTTCCCCCAGCCACTTATGTCCACTCATTGACTTTTGTTACTTTGACTTGAATCTATGTTACAGATCATGGCATTTTTGGCTGTCTGTACAACAAATTATTGAATTTCATTAATTTAAATAATGTCAGTAACTGTTGCCTAATCTGTTCATTTTTTTGTGTACAAGAGCAAAGCTAGACGTACAACGTACCTACAGATGCAATATGAGTTAACAGAAATTTTTGTCTCACGTTTACAAATTTCTTTCAACTCGCCGCGAATGTTTAAATTAAAAAAATTTCCCCTTCTGTCATATAATGTAACCCACCGTAGTTGGGCACATTCCATTTTAAATTTTGAATTCAATAGAGGAACATATGATTTAGGTTAAATTACTACTACACGTGATTCTGGTTCAGTGAAATTTATGACGCTCCATTGGTAATTTTTTGTTAGGCTCGAGTCTATTGTTTCGTTAATATAGTTTATTAATTTACCGAAACTGATTTTGTTAAATTAAATTAAACGTATGCTCATTTAGTCAATTTAGTTTGATAATTTTTTTTTGAACAATTTTTTAAATTGGATTTCTAATTTTTCATTGTTTTTATAGGTTAATTCCCCGTACTCCGAATGCGTAAATGTCACCGACCTAATCCTAGACAGGGAATTCAATGCTATCGAGACACTTTCAATGCTTCAATGCTATGGTCATCAAATCACTGAAATCTGGGAAAGCCACTGGTGAAGATCTAATACCGAACAATGTATGGAAGATAAGCTCGCCTGTCATTTACCTATACTTAACCAACCTTTTCCAACTATGTGTTGATACAGGGAAAGTCTCCGTTAAGTAATTTGTAGACTGAAGAAATATGAATAAAATGAATTGAAATTTATATGTACAATGATTGAGAAAAAATATCAACAGGAAAATAAAGACGTTTTTATATATTCCATTAATTTCTCTAGTGTAAAACAATGTGACAACATTGTACGCGAATTTATTTGGACAAAATTTAATCCAAGTTTGGGAAGCCATAAATTGGCTTGGACCAATACCAGTCCAAAGTTGGGGTTCTAAGAAAATTACAGCAGAAGAGAATTCAAAATGTCGCCCTGTCGTCTTTGATTTATTCTAAGTTAGATTCTCACAACATTCAGCGCTGTCACTTTTCCAATGCCAAGTTTAGTTCAAACTTATCGACTTGGGGTCGATAGTGGGTGAAATCTTTTACTAATTTTCCTAGGTAAATTAAAAACACTTGACTAAATTTGGTCCAACTTGGGGTTTCTAGGGTTATAGAACACTGAGCTATGAACACAACTCAATGCTTGACTTAACTTGTTACCTGAACGGTTCACCACAGACAGAGAAAAGTATCATAGGCAAAACTTGTTCGCATTAGTATTTGGAACAACTTTTGTCGACATTTGACGTTTGATGGTTTGTTGATGTTTGCCCCATTTGGGGGAACGAAAAACATAAAACTTAGCATAGTTTTGTGATGGAGAAGCTAATGTTAACACTTACTAATTTTGAGTAGAAGCGATGCTTGATAAATTTCTAGTTTTGATCATTAGTGTAATCAATGATACAACAAAAGTTTTATAAATCTTCTTGCGAAAGAAGTTGAATAAAACTTTTGTCTAAAAGTTGCGCAACTTTTGTTGCCTAATGTAATTGGACTATCCCTTTACCAAACATGTTTTTGATGAATCCAGGAGTTCCTCTTGCATAGGGTTGTCCATTGACGAAAACGACAATCCGATCTCCAATGTTATTGGCCTCCTCGGAATCTTTTGTAAATAATATGACACTACGATCCAGTCGCTCCTCAACCAAAAAACGCCACGTTGTACGCTGCATTGGAACATCCATACAATCAGTTGGCTCATCTAGCAAAACGATCTGTCAAGTAGATATAAATTTGTTATATTGACGCCTAACTGTTCATACAGCCTGTTAGGTTACGAATAAAGTACTTTTTGAATCAACTTTCAGCGGGAATTGTCCGGCGCGGAGTCAATCCACCACGCCACACTTTATATTCTCTTAGGCCCAGAGCTGATCTTCCCGCTGTAAGCATCCCTCGCAGCTATTATGATCCATGTGTTTTTCTGCTTTACTCCCAACCAACAATGAATTAGCGCTCTCTAATCTCAGTACTCCGAAATTACAATGCACTTTCTCTTGCACATTTGAGGCGAAATGAGTGGTAAGGGCTCATTTTTGGTTTGAGAATGCAATAAAACTCAACCTCATGCTCAGAATTCGAGAAGGTCAATTAATTTTTAGCTTTTTGAAAACAATTTTTTTTGTTTGCGATTGGGAGTTAGAACCATAACTCTAGGGGTTGAGTCCTTGACTTGTGATTCATGACTCTTCCAACAGGCAAATAAAAATGTCAAATTTTTCTTGTTCTTTTTGACGTACTTTCGCCACTAATGTTTCATTTAATTTCATATTAACAATCTTCTCCATTTTGTATTACGTGACTCTGGAGTCAGAATCATGACTCGAGGAGTCAACTTCCAAAGTTTCGAGTTAGTCCCAGATTCAGTGACTGAATCTGGCTGCGAGTCATGAAACACTAGGAATTCTATGTAATTAATTGGCTAATTTATGATGTGCCCAGCTACGGAGTGGTGATGAATTCAAATGTCATTGACTGTGTAAAATTTTAACAACGTATTAAACGGAAGAAAACTGATTTAAAAAATACCTTATTCGTAACCTAACGGCCTGTACTATCTCGTCATCAGAATTGAGTCGATAATTTCGCAAATTTATCTCGTTGTTTATTAGGTATTTTCTAGAGATGCCGAGAATACCAATATTCGAGTAAAGGCGAATATTGAAGCTTCTACTTCGCGCTGCCTTCGAATAACGAATACTTCGACGAATAATTTTGAATTCAGTGTATATAGATGGGTGA
>NIPM01000609.1:0-27602 GCA_002738285.1 Holacanthella duospinosa
GGCAATAGATGAAACTTGGGTGTCTTTATACATGCAACCCCAACGTGACCAGATTCGATCTTGGAGAAATAAGTATAGAGACCCACCTGAATTTGTACTTCAATCTAAATATGAAAGAAAGAGAATGCTAATATTAGCAATGGATTTTNACCTGAATTTGTACTTCAATCTAAATATGAAAGAAAGAGAATGCTAATATTAGCAATGGATTTTCAAGGTGTTACTTATTGGAAGCTCTGTGCTTCAAAAGAGACTGTAACTTCAGATGTCTATAAAAACTTCCTAATCGAACTATTATACAAATGGTTACCTGATAAGAAATTTAAGGTACTTATAATATTACATGATAATTCAAAGTCGCATAAATCAAATCTTATAAAGCAATATTTTATTGATGAAAATATCTGGGTTTGTGATCATCCTCCCTATAGCCCTGATATTAGCCCACCTGCTTTCAATTGTTTTGGGCAATTTAAGAGGAAGTTAAAGGAAAACATTTATGACGATTGGTATGAACTAGAAATTCAGCTAGAAAGTGCAATTCTGGAGCTTAATGCTAAAGGTTTTATGAATGGTATCCAGAAGTTACCAGAAAGATGGAGAAGTGTAATAGATGCAGAAGGTTTGTATCTATAAATATACTAATTTTCAACTTTATATCTTTTATAGTAAATTTTTTCGAGTGTCTCTTTGTTCGGAACTCCCTAATACTTGAATTCAATCAACTTTGAACTTATTATTTCACGAATAAAGTGAAATTTCACGTTTATATGCTTACTTAGGTTATGGAGCACATTGTTCTTCGAGATTGCAATGGCACTCTGAATATCACCATGAATTTTTAAGGGATTCTTTTTCAATCTTTCTTTAATATCAACTTCGGCTGGTTCATTTGTGCTAAAAATAAACTTACTGTCTTTGGCTTCTTTATTTTCAACTGTTTTAATAAATTTGTCTTCGGCATTGCAAAAAGTTTCTTGAATTAAATTGACTTAATATGATTATTAATCAATGTCTTAAACTGAATTTCAGCCAATAAAGTTTTGAGCCATAAGCCCTCTTTAAAAGATTCGACTGCAGCATAATATTTTGCTTCACACGATGAAAGCGATACGCAATGCTGAAGCTTACTACGCCAACTAACAACGCCATTATAATATAAGATAAGAAAGCCAGATATAGAACGACGTGTGCTATTGTATGCTGCATAGTTCGAGTCTGTATATCCAACTAAATCTTGCGGGTAATTTTTAAACTTAATTTTATAGTGAGCTGTTTTCTTGACATATCTAGTATTCTTTTTATAAATGCTAGGTGCGTACTGTCGTAGGAATTCATATAAAAACTTGCTAATCCAACAACGTAACCCAAATTAGGTCGATTAGTAACCATAAGGTACATAAGGGCACCTACTATAGATGGATAACTATAACCATTAATACTTAACTCCTTTAGATTCTCCTTGTCAACTAATGAAATGCGTTCAGGTAATGGTGCTCCCGGGTCAATTAGTGTGCTAACTCTTTTACAATCTTGAAGATTATACTTGTTTAAGAGACTTTGAATGTATACTTCCTGTGATATTACTAGGTAATTATCCTTCCTAATTATAGAGATTACTAATATATAACTAAGCTCTCCTAAGTCCATCATGTTAAATGCTTGTGCTAATTGCGTCTTTGTTCTGTTAAATAAAGGTTCTGAATTTGAACTAAGTATCAAGTCATCAACATAGACCCCAATTATAATCTGCTCATCTTCCTCCTGCTTCTTGAAGATTCCGTTCTCATGCTTGCACATAATGATTCCCAACTCCTCTACTTTCTTAAATAACTTGATAAACCAATTGCGGGGACTTTTTTTTAAGCCGTAAAGTGACTTCTTTAAAAGATAAACTAATTGTGGATCTTGGACGTACCCTTCTGGCTGTTGCATGTAGATCTCTTCCTCTATAGCACCGTTAAGAAAAGCGGTCTTTACGTCCATTTGCTGGAGAAGATGGTTGATCTTAATTGAGTAAGCTAATAAGAATCTTAGTGGAGTCATACGAAGGACGGGCGCGTATGTTTCGTGGTAATTAATACCTTCCACCTGAGAATAGCCCTTTGCAACCAAACGTGCCTTGTATGTTTTCTTGTTACTAGTGCTATTTTCCTTAATTCTTTAGACCCACTTGCAGCCTATTAAATTTTTCCCTGGAGGTAAGGGAACTAAAGTCCAAGTATTATATATTCTTGTAACGCCTGGAATTCTTCGTCCATGGCCTTTTTCCAAAACGTTTATTCACAACTCTCTTCTGCCTCTGTAAAGCTTGTAGGTTCCTTTGCCAATAATGAAAACTCTGATTGCTGGTTGTTAAGTCGTCTTGATCTTCTTGGAAATGTTACCTTTTCTGGTGTTAAATTGGAAATATCAAAGTTACTATTTTCACTAATATTAGTTCTGGAATCTTCTGTATTATTTCTTGAAATACTGCTTCTACTATGTAAAGTTGAACCGTTTTCTTCATAAATATTTGGTAAATTATTTTTTATAGTTTTAGGTGTATTATTATCTTCACTTGGTCCTTCAATAAACTCATATGTATCTTTCTGTTCTTTGTTGCTTTCTTCCTTTAAGGTTGTATCGTATCCAGGAAATATATGTTCTTCAAATATGACGTCTCTGCTAATTGTAACTACTCCAGTTGATAAATTTAGGAGTCTATAAATAGGCAAGTTTCCACTGTAGCCTAACAAAATAAGTGGTTCTGACTTTGGATCAAGCTTGGATCTTCTCTCCTTTTGTACGTGGACGTGTGCTAAGCAGCTAAATGGCTTTAATGCTTCATATATTGGTACTTTCTTAAGTAAATTTCATATGGACTGGCTCCTCTTTCTTCATTAAGTAATGTATTTCTAATTGTAGATGATGTTAATATAGCCTCACCCCACAATTCTTTACTTACATTAGCTGTAAAGATTATTGCACCACACATCTATACAAGACTTCTCATTCCTCTCTCTGCAGCGCCATTCATTTGTGGCGAGTAGCTACATGAAAACTGCTGCTGTATACCAAGTTCACGACAATAATTGAAAAGAATCTAAATTTTCAAATTCACGGTCGTTATCTGAGCCAATCTTCGATACGTGTTCTCCTATTTCTAATTCTGCTCTTGTCACAAATTCTTTAAATTTAGAGAAAGCTTTTGATTTTCTTTTAAGTAAATATACATAGGTCATTCTACTGTATTCATCAATGATCAATAAGAAGTATAAGACTCCACCAGGTTCTTTCACACTCATTGCTCCACACAGATCAAGATGAAGTAGTTCAAGTACTCTATTTGACTGTCCATGCAATGCTGTCCTAAACATTATCGTCTTTGTTTTCTTTTTATACATCCAATATAGGTATTAATTTCTTCATTTTCAACAAATTTTATATAGTTTTTATTTCTCATAGAATTTAACAAATTTAAATTGACATGACCTAACCTATTGTGCCATAATTCTTCAGTTTCTTTTACTTCTAATAAAGAAGGTTCTGTTTCTTCTAAAATGTACATGTTTGCATTTCTTTGTGATAATGCTGAGTTGGATACTGTTGATATAATACAAGTATCTTTCTTAAAAATAACCTTATAGTTTTTGATCAATTAATCTACTGACTGATACTAAATTGTTCTGCAACTCTGGTATATAATGTACATCCTTTAGTTTTAAATTTTCTGATCCAATATGCAATAAAATGTCACCTTTACCTTCTGTTCGGACTACGTTACCATTTCCCATGTAAGTTAGCGGTAAATTTTTGTATTCTTTATAATTTAACATTTTAGATCTATCGCTACAATAATGCTGACTGGCACCACTATCTATATACCAAGTATTGCCTTTATTGCTTTCATTATTTGAAAAAAATATTTTACT
Source organism: Holacanthella duospinosa (assembly GCA_002738285.1). Taxonomy (NCBI): domain Eukaryota; kingdom Metazoa; phylum Arthropoda; class Collembola; order Poduromorpha; family Neanuridae; genus Holacanthella; species Holacanthella duospinosa. The sequence continues at coordinate 3,915 of NIPM01000609.1, forward strand.
ATTGGGATCCTGTTTCTGACATAAATTTACTCTATTTTATCTATTTGAATTGTTGTAATTGTTATTTCTATGTTTTTTACTGCTGCTTCTACAATCTATTGCTATATGGCCATACTTTGAACAACTAAAACATCTCCTTACATTGTTATTATATAATTTATTCTGATTGTTATTGAAGTTGTTTTGTTGATTTTGTGATCTGTTTCCTTGCTAATTGCTTCTATTTCTATTAAAAAAAATTTGGTTATAGCTATTGGTTTTAAACAATTTCTCTTGATTAATCTCTCCATTTTGTTCTTTTTGCTTTGTCTCATCATTAACAGACTTCCTGTTACGAAATTCATTGTTATTTCACTTATATCCTTGTTCTCCAGTGCCACAATTGAACTTGGATACTCCTACCCTAAAATGTTTAACAGGGTCATCACCACATCCTCTTCCTTTACCTCAGCACCCAGAATCTTTAAATTTTAGGATAAACTCTTTACTTTGTTAATATGCGTAAGCATACTAGCTTCTTGTTCTTTATTGTAAAGAAATTCCTGCGCATGAATAGTTTGTTAGCGAGGATTTTAGCCTCGAATAATTCCTCCAACTTTTCACAAATGATCTTTGGTTCAGCCTCAGTATCAAGATGAGTTAGCTGGTTATCAGCTAAACTCAAACATATAACACTTCTTGCTTTTAATTTCTTGTTTTTAAAATCTTCTTCTCTTGAATTGCTATTATTTCCTTTATTTTGAGCTTCCCTAACCATTCATTCTACTAAGGTTTCCACTATTAATTGCTCACTAAGGTTTTTATTATTATTTGTTCCACTAAGGTTTTCATCTTTAATTACTTCCCATAATCCTCGTTCCTGTAATACCATTATCACTTTGAGCTTCCACGTTTGGAAGTTGGTACCATCAAATTTTTATATGTTATTAATACTCGTATATAATTCACCAGGGCTCATAACCTTTTAAAATAAACTTAACTTGTAAACCTGAAAAAAAGGATTATTTAATAAAAAAACTATTGGCTAAAATAGCCATCATTATTTGCTTGCGGTGCAATGCAACCCTCAAACATTTTTAAGGAATATAAGCATTGATTCACAACATAAATGATACACTAGACTAAGTTGCCTAATACGGCATTTTATTCAGAGTAGTCCCTTTTCGATTCTTTGTTTAATTCAACCAAATTTTTAATGAATCTAGATTATTCTCACTCTTGTTCAACCAATTATTTAATAAGTAAAATGGGAACTACTCTTAACGAAAATAAAGTGTCATATTCAAAAATTATAAAATTTGTTGCAACTTTAGAAAAATTGATGTATGCTAAAAAGAAGTTAAAGTTCATCATAAAACAAATGCCTGGTATTTATATTTACTAGTCACTTAACCCTTTAAGAAGTCACAACTTCTATAGAAGTCGAAAAAAATCGATGTTTTTTAAATAACTTCTATACAAGTTGAACTTTTTGAATTTACTTTTATAGAAGTTGTAAAAATATGGAAGTTATTATCCCTGACCTCTATAGAAGATACGAAAATGACGAGATTTGTTGCCACTGACTTCTATAGAAGTCAGTGGCAAATGATATAGAAATTAACTTTTTGAAAAATAATTTATTTTCTGGTGTGTCTTTATACAATAAAATCTAGAATTTAGTAAATAAGTGGAAGCGGATAATCACAAATAATAAAATAAGTTTTTTAAAAAGAAATGGACATGTTATTTTTTTTTCTTCTGTAGAATATTTAGCATTATATTACATTTTGAAATAATCTTGCCATATTTCATGCAACTGTAACAAAAAAATAAAAAAATATACAGGGTTTTCAAATTGAATTGTCGCATATGAAAAATAAAAGTTGATAAATATATTCAAAGTAGTAAATAAAAATGTATAACATTTGTAGATCAATTTGCATTTTTTGTCGATCAACCATGAAATTCAATCTCTTGGTTTTGGACATAAATAACCACAGTCAGCTTGAACATGGAAGAACAAAAAGCACACAACTAATAATCACAAATAATCAAGAGATACGTGATTCAAAAAATATCGAGGCTTATTGCGACTGGTCTAAATTTCAATTCGAAAAACCAAACCTTGTGACTGTTTAAAAAATGTAAAGTAGATAAAAGATCAATAAATTATAAAATTGTATTAACGAATAACTAGAAAACATAACTTTTCATAAAATCTTAAAGATTAAGTATTTTTAAAGACTGATAAAGATAGAAAATGGCTAAGCATTTTTCGGATATATAAGTCGATAGTCATTTATTAAAATTAAGAATGGAAGCTGTAAGAACTGTGAACTTTAGTACTATTATAAATTCAAATCGTGCAAAAAATATTAGTCCAGAAATTAGGAAAAGAATTATTTCTGCACGGAAAAATGGGATGGTTTCTTCTGACATTGCTACATCTTTTACAGTATGCCACAAAAAAAGTTGGACACTACTTTTTTCGAACAAAATGACATTTTTTAAAAATATTATTGATTTATTATTTTAATTTAAGCTTTAATATAGAGTTGTATTTACCATATACTTTTTTTAATTATTTAATCTAATGGTTTTAATGATACATAACATGACATGCCACAAAAAAAAAGTTGGACAGCCACTTCTACACATATTAATGAACCATATAAAGCAGAATTAAGTATTATAATGTTATTTATACATGAAAAAACTACCAGAATTTTAGGTTGGGCAAATAATGGCTTTGAAAGACTTAGGATACTCGATCGGGAAAATTGAGAAAGATTTGGAAATACCAAAGTCTACAGTAGCATTGGCTATCAAAAACTATGTCTCAAGAGATGGGTTTAAAAGAAAGACAGGATCCGGTAGAGTTTGTAAGCTGACTGTAGAGGATAAATCAATTATTAATGAGATCATTATAACTGACCCAAAACTATCGGTACCGAAGGTGAACGAGATGCTGAAGGAGAAAACTGGGGCTCAGGTTTCCTGTGAGACGGTAAGGAGAGAGCTCAAAAATCAAGGTTTCAAAGCCTATTCTCCTCTTAAAAGACCACTTCTGTCCAAAAAAACATTACTCTTTAATTTAATGCATGCATGAGATGGACTTTTGAGTCAAAGGAGTATTGGGATGAGTTGTGTTCAGTGCTGAATGTAAATTCAACCTCTACAACTCCGATAGAAACACTGTTGTGTGGAGAAAAGGCCCTCAAAGTCTTGATCCTAAGTATCTTACCCACACTGTTAAGCACGGAAAGGGAAATGTGATGGCTTGGGGCTGTATTTCGCCTCATGGACTGGGGAGAGTTGTTTTTATTGACGGAAGCATAGACGCACAGCATTATATATACATCCTTGCGAACAATTTGGTCCCATCTTCGGTGGAAATGGGCTTGAATTAGTTTATTTTCCAAGATAACGATCCAAAACACACTGTAGGTTTTACAAGAGCCTTCTTTGCTGAGAAGGAGATACAGGTCTTAAACTGTCCATCTCAATCACCAGATCTGAATCTAATCGAGCATGTCTGAGCCTTTATGAAGAGGATATTGGCAGGAAAAAACTTCCAAAATATGGAAAAGTTAAAGTCCGAGTTAATGGAGATCTGGGAAACTATCGACAAAACTTTTATTAAAAAGTTAATAGATTCGATGCCAAAAAGAATCAGGAGTGTGGTTTTGACTGATTGAAGGCACTCCAACTATTGCTTTTTTCTAATAAAATCAGTGTCCAGCTTTTTTTGTGGTACTACAATATTAAACTTTAAAAATCTTTAATTTTTAATAATAAATTAGAATAAAAAAATAAAAGAAATTGATTAATTATATTTTGAAAATTTTGTTTTTTTTTCTAATAAAATCAGTGTCCAACTTTTTTTGTGGTGTACTGTAGTTGTTCGGCAAGATCTGTCCAAAGAAGTATAAAAGCGTATAAGGAATAAAAACGAGTAACCTCAAAATTAATGAGAGGAAACCGCCAAAGAAAAATACACGAAAATGGTCAACAAACGATCAAATAGACACTATTTCAAAATTGCTTTACATCTCTAAAAGAAATAAAAAATGAACTTTTTGATGTCCATGGAATAAAGTGCTGCGTGTCAACGGTTTTTTAATCAACTAAAAAGATTCAATTTTACTTTGAAAAGAGTAACCAGATTACCAGCACGGAGAAACTCTCCTGCCCAGATACAAGCCAGAAATACCTATGCTATTGACTTTTATAATGCAGTATTACAGAAAGATGGTAGAAATGTGTTATTTATAGATGAACTTGGATTTAATGCAATATGCGGTGTAGAAGAGGTTATGCCAAATCTGGGCGTGATGCGATCCAAAGCTTTAATCAATTACGCTCACGAAATATCACACTTCGCGTCGTTATAGGAAGGTTTGGAACGTTTCATTTTACCAAAAAAACGAGGCATTTAATACCCAATCCTTTCTAGCTTTTATTGGCGCAATTATCGAAAGAATTGAGGATTGAAAAAATGGGGTCATTTATCTTTGTTTTTTATAATGCAAACTTCCACCGAGATACAGAAGTCAGAGAAACTTTAGAAAACTCCAAAAATTCTGTTATTAGACTTCCTCCATACAGTCCTTTCCTCAATCCAATAGAAACTATGTTCTCACAATGGAAGCAGCTTGTGATATCACAAAATCTACCTAATGAAGAACATTTATTCAAGCTTATTGACGATGTCTTTAATACAATATCCACTCGAAATTGGGAAAATTATTACTTACATATGATGCGCTTTATACCAGCCCTTATTATCGAAAAACTAATAGAGGATGAAACAGAAGTTTACGAAGATCATGATTACTAGTTTTTATAAATTATAACTTGTTACAGTGTTTGTTTTATTAAAATGGCTTTAAACGAAAGCTTGTTAAATAAAGAAAAAATATATGATTATTTTATTAAAATATTTAAAATAAAAAATTAACGCGCTAGGCACAATCAATTTCACAAATCAATAACAATACAAAAAGAAGCTTAAGCGATAAAATCGATATAAACGTCAGTGGTTGTTGTAATACATTGCTAACAGGGATATATTTGTAATCCCGTAAACAGAATTAATTTGAATCAATTATTGTTTGTGCTTAAAATTATTTAAGCTACATTTTTCTTTTTTATTAATCACCCATTTTTACGAACCTTTTTATTATTGATTTTAACAGGTTATGAGCCCCGATTCCGTCGTAACTCATTCAAATAATGCAAATAGGATTATTGACTATTCAAGATTCCTGGAAAAATTCAATAGAAAAACCTTTAGAGTATGGTCAATTAAGATAAAACTTATACTAAAGGAAAATTCAATTTTAGATGCGGTGGAAAATGAATTGAACTCAATAAACCAATAAATAATAGAAAAAATGGAGAAAGCAAAAACAACAATCTTATTATCTTTAAGTGATGATCAATTATCACATAAATCCAGATGATTCTCCTTATAAGATTTTCAAAAACCTTAAAGAAATTTATGAAGCTAAGGGATTAGCCAACAAATTATACTTAAAAAGGAAATTGTTCAACATCAAAAGGAATTCAACTAAAATGGATAACACATAAACAATATAAGAACTTTAATAAATGAACTTGATTCTTTGGATGTTAAAATTATGGATGAGGATATAATCATGATTCTGTTAAACAGCTTAGATAGTAGTTACAATAATGTCATCACGGCTATTGAAAGTTTAAGTGATCTAAGTTTAGAAATGGTAATATCAAGATTATTAAATGAAGAAATAAAGAAAGAAGAGAATGACAATGGAAGATCAAATGAAGAATAATTATACTTTACTAAAAATAGATTTAATGGAGCAAGAAAAAACAAGAATTTTAATTTAACAAATAATAATAGATATATTAAGAATAATAACTTTAATGGTAATGACAAAAATTATAATGGAAATAACCAAAGTTTTAATAATAACCCCAATAATAATAACAATTTTAGCAGAAATAATTACAACAATAAATTGTGCACTAGACGCAATAGAAAAGGTCATGTCAAAGAAAATTGTTATGCCAAAGACAAGCTACTAATCACAAAAAAAGAAATTAATTATCAAAATGTTAATGAAAATGAAGAAATCGATTTAAAAATGCTATACATAAATAATGAAAAATCAACTGAGTGGGTAATTGATAGCAGAGCTTCGGCACATTTTAGTGGTAATATAAAAGATATGGAAAATTATAAAGAATTCAAAATAAAACAAAAGATATATTTAGGAAATAATGATAGTATAATGGCAATAGGGAAAGGAGATATTATTATCAAAATTGATGAAAATAAAAGTCTTAAACTTAAAGATGTTAACTACATACCAGAACTTAATACCAACTTAATATCAGTTACAAAATTGATTGGTAATGGATATGAAGTAAAATTTAAGAAAAATTATTGTGAAATTAAAGATGGAAATATTGAAATTAATTGTTTACGAAATGGAAATTTATACGAATTAAAAACAAATCATACTTTTATTAACAATATCAAACATGATGAAAATTCAACTAATTACGATGAAACAAAAATATGGCATGAACGTTTAGGACATGAATATTCATAATTTAAGAAGGATGGAAAATCAAAATTTAATTAATATAAATTATATTAATAATTTTACAGATTGTGAAGCATGTATTCTTGGAAAAATTCAAAAATTGAAATTTAAGAAAAATGAAGAAATTATTAAAACAAATTCTATATTAGAATTAATACATACTGATACCGTTGGACCAATATCTTCCATTAGTATAGCAAATCATAAATGCTTTATTTTATTTACTGATGATTTTAGTAAAATGACATTTAGTTATCTAGCGTATGCGGAAATAAAATTGGAGTAACTTCATTTTTTATGAATAACTCTATGAAAAATAATCGGTTTTATAAAATAGTTATTGCATAATAAAGATAGTTTAATAAATATCCTAAAAATTTGTCCTAGTGTTATTAATTTAAACTATCTAATCCATCCCGAGCAGCTTTTCTTGCTAATGCTGGAACTTTTTTCATGAGCTTTTCGAACAAGACATTCTCAATTTCTCGGTGAATTTTAGTGATTCTTTTTATTAAAAATCCGTGATTTTTTGTAGTAAAACCACTAGAATAGACCCTTCTTTTAACTATTGACCAAAAGTCTTCGATTGGGCGAAGTCTAGGAGCACTGGTGGATTTAACTCCTTATCCAAAAATGGAATTTTCATCTTTTTCCAGGATTGATGCCCAAATAATCTGAAATTAATTTCCGGTTTTCTAATGCTTTTAACGCCATTACTCCTACAATTTTTAATTGATTTCAAAAAAAATATTTTATTTTACAAAAGAATAACTGCACATTATTCCTAATTAATCGTTATTGTATAACTTTTTTTTCCAGAGAGTTATGGGCAAATAAAAAATACTCCAATTTTTTTTCTGCATACACTATTAAACACTAAAAACCAGGTAACGGAAAATTTTCAAAAATTCAAGAATCTTATTGAATATCAAACTGACAAGAAAATAAAAAGAATCAAATGTGATAGTGGGTGTGAGTACACAAATATTGCTTTTGAAACAATATGTGATAATTCTGGAATAATGATTGAATATTCAGCCCCATATACCCCTGAGCAAAACGTTCTTTCAGAAAGGCATAATAGGATTATATTGGAATTAATGCGTAGTACGCTACATAATAAAAATATGTAATTGCATTTTTGGGGGAAAGCATTTCAAGCATCAATATTCATTAAAAATAGAATATTAAATTCTACGAGAACCAAATCACCGTATGAAATATGGAATAATAGGTTACCTAATTTGGAAAATTTAAAAGTTTTTGGATGTCTTTGTTACGTTTTTATTAGGAATGAAAATAGAAACAAATTAGAAAAAAATTGATCCCCTGCTATTTTTAGGATACTCTGGTAATGGTAGTTCTTATAGATGTTATGATGCAATTTCAAACAAACTGTATATTTCAAGAAATGTCAAATTTATTGAAAATAAAGAAGTACAATTACTTAAAAGATAAAATTAATGAAAAGGAGTCGGATATGCTTATTTTTAATGAACCAAATTATACAAAATTAAGGAATATATAAAATAATGAAGAGATACAAAATAACCAATTATTACCATCAAATCATAATGATTTAAACTCAATTAAAACTAATACCAACACTACTATTACAAGACGTAGCAGCAGAATTAAAGGGTTAGAACCAGAATATAGTTTATTTACAATAGGGGAAGAATTATTTGAACCAAAATCAATTGATGAAGCTTACAATAGTAATGATGGACACTTATGGAGAAAATCAACAGATGAGGAGATTAATACACTTATTAGAAACAATACATGCACCTTACGTGAATTGCCACCAAATACGACCCCTGTAGACTGTAAATGGGTTTTTAAAATAAAGAAAAACAGTGATGATACTATCAATACCTACAAATGGAGGTTGGTGGCACGTGGTTTTACACAAGTTTATGGTGAAATTTTTTTTGATACCTATTCACCTGTCATGAAATTAACTACTGTAAGAATTATAATAAGTATTGCTGCACACTATGATATGATGCTTCACCAGCTTGACGTAAAATCAGCATATTTAAATGGTGAGTTAAAAGAAAATATATACATGACTCAACTTCCTGGATATGTAACTAATTCTAATTTATATTGCAAATTAAATAAAGCTATTTACGGCTTAAAGCAGTCAGCACTTGAATGGTATAAGAAACTTGAAAATATTTTAATTAAGATGAAATTTATTAAAGGTAACTATGAAGATACATTATTTGTATTAAATGAAGAAACCAAAAAACTAATTCTGGGGACATATGTAGATGATTTGTTAATAGCATCAAATAGTGAAGAATTAACATCAAGAGTAAAATACCAGCTAAACAAAGAATTTGAAATTAAGGATTTAGTAAAAGCACATTTTATTTTGGGACTTGAAATTAAACACTATAATTAATATAGTGAAGTAGGGCAAACAAAATATGTGAATGAAATACTTAAGAAATTTAATATGAGTAATTGTAAAGGTATATCAACACTGATGGAAAATGGTTATAAAGAAATGCAAGCAAATGAAGATAATGAAGTTGAAGATTAATATACAAAATTTCCATACGCACCAGCAATAGGAAGTTTAATGTATCTAATGTTGTGTACAAGGCCAGATATTGCTTATTTTGTATCTTACCTCTCAAGATTTAATAATAATTTTACAAAATACCACATCACAAACTTAAAAAGAATATTCAGGTATCTACAATATACAAAGGGCTATTCATTAAAATATTACAAAAGTGATAAAAATAAGGAAATATATGGATACACTGATGCAAATTTTGGAGGAAATTATAATGAAAGGAAAAGTGTTGGAGGTTACATATTTTGCTTTGCTGGAGGTATTTTAAGTTATAAAAGCAAAAAACAAACTAAGTTTCTCTTTCAAGCACAGAAAGAAAATATATTGCTTTATCTGAAGCAGGAAAAGAAGCGGTAGGGTTTTCAAATATTATTGGTGAATTAATTGATAAGAATTTGTATCCTATTAAAATCATGATTGATAATCAATCAAGTATGCAATTGGCTAAAAATGCGATCTATCATGAGCGTACTAAGCACATTGATATAAAACATCATTATATTCGCCAATTAATAAAAGAAAATAGAATGTTTTTAAGTTATGTGGAATCAGAAAATAATGTTGCAGATATTTTAACAAAGCCGTTGGGAAGAAATGAATTTGAATATCATATTGGAAAGATGAATTTTGAAGAAAGGAAATATTTAAATTTAACGTTGACAATGGGGGTGGAGGAAATGTTGGAATACATTGCCAACAGGGATATATTTGTAATCCCGTAAACATTATTAATTTTAATTAATTATTGTTTGTGCTTAAAATTATTTAAGCTACATTTTTATTTTTTATTAATCATCCATTTTTTATGAACCTTTTTATTATTGATTTTAACAGTGGTAGAGATTCAATTCAAATATAACAACCTTATATGTTGAATTCTTGTTTTATAAACTATGTTTTCTAGTTATTCGTTAATACAATTTTACAATTTATTGATCTTTTATCTACTTTACATTTTTTAAACAGTCACAAGGTTTGGTTTTTCGAATTGAAATTTAGACCAGTCGCAATAAGCCTCGATATTTTTTGAATCACGTATCTCTTGATTATTTGTGATTATTAGTTGTGTGCTTTTTGTTCTTCCATGTTCAAGCTGACTGTGGTTATTTATGTCCAAAACCAAGAGATTGAATTTCATGGTTGATCGACAAAAAATGCAAATTGATCTACAAATGTTATACATTTTTATTTACTACTTTGAATATATTTATCAACTTTTATTTTACAATTTTTTCATATGCGACTATTCAATTTGAAAATGGCAACTATTCAATTTAAAAACCCTGTATAAATTTTGAGCCCTAAATGTATAGAAATTATTTAGGGTTTTTTTTAAAAGATGCATAAAGACTCTAGAATTTGCATGAAATTTCTTATAGGGTTAATAAATCAATGAATTTGAAAATCGTTTATAAAAGTTCTTTTCTACTCCACTCATTTTCTTAAAAACAAATTATTTTATTAGATAGCCAATCCTGTTTTCTATAAAATAAGCATTTGGTTAAAAAACAGGAATTTCGATTTTGTAGCTGAAGCTTTCCCCTTCAACAAAATTTTAATTTTGTTTAAATATTGTAGTCTTTTAAGATGTGTTTTATGGGTAGATTTTGGAGCTGATAGATTTTCGAACAATGCTTTTATCAAATTGCTACTAGCCAGCAAACCTCGAACCAAAATTTGGATTTTCTGTTTTTCATGGAAGAGCCAAAACCAACAATGGAATGGACCAAAAAAGTTCTTATTGTACGCACTCATACTTCGTGCGGGAAGAAAAAGTACTTGAATTTGGCTAAATCGTAGGTATGTTTTGAATATGGAAATTCCAAGATTTTACTGCCAATCCAACCAAATTAATTCGGAATCAATCGATAAGAAGACAATGATCAAGGAATTGAATTACAACCAACTTATAGAGTTTATAAAAGGATTTTTTCCTTTAACCGATGACATGAAGCTTCTTAATCCGATACTAGAATTGTGCAAAGAAATTCACCCCAAATCCCCTTTGAAGCTATTGGATTCGAAAGAAAATAGCCATTCTATCAGACAAACAGTCAATGAAAGAATACTGGGAGCCAATAATAACAACATCGAAGTTGATCAAGGTAAATTAGATGAGTTGTTCCACAAAATACAAATGAATGAAGCATTAATACAAAATCGGATTAGTGAAATTGATTTTTTAGTTGCAACTCGAACACCAGACCAAAAAAATAGAATCAAGATTGACTATATGCCTTTGTTTGTGGATTACTTGAAAGGATACATCCCTTTGCTTAAACATGAGGCTAATTTCGACTTGAAATCATACCAACTTCTTATCTTGCTGCTCTCTTTTGTTCAATTATATATTAAAACTCCTAGGCTACCATTTCTATTACCTGATTTCACTAAGGCTTATATACGAGATTACTTAAGATTCTTTGTCTCCATGTATCGAACTCTTTAATATTTTAGAATAAAGCCAGGATCAAGATTCCAGCAAAGAAATATTGTTCCGTTTGAAGTTTCTGTTCCTAGTGCGCCTCTGTATCTTTTTGATTAATTTTAGGTATGGAATCATTGTAAATATTTTGAATCGGTTTCATGCTTCAACAGGCAAAGCAATGTACAGAGTACAGACAACAGACCGTGTTAAACCTGTTCAACTTGTAAACTAACAAACCAAGTTTTCTAGATTGGCATAGAGCAATTTCCGAAAAATTGTCTGGATAAGTTGTTTGAGTTCGACAAGTGGCAGCTTAAATCATATGATCGTATCTTGGGCAAAACTTATGTCCCATCTAAGGGATTTGAATCTCGAAATCCTATTAGCAAGTTGATCGATTCCTTGCCAAAAAATGCTCCAATCCCAACTTCCGCTATAGGAAATGCTGACCCTACCCAGTACAATAAAGGCCCATCAATAGTATCTACCGCGCTGGATTCTTTAGATCTTTCGCCGAAATTCGGAGTATTCCATTTTATTCATTTTTAGATCAATAAACCTACCAAATCGCCATCTTTTGAAAAGAATGGTCACCGCAATGAGACTCTAAACCAAAAGGCAAATTTCGTTTAATCGATTTATTAGAAAAGAAAGTTAATAAATAAGTACGATAATCTCTATTCCCAAAAATCTAATCCAAGAGATGAGTTTACTACTGATACTAATAGTAGTTCTAATAATTCCCATAAAGATAAGAAAAAAATGGTTTTTGACACTACAAAATTCCTTAAATCTGAAGATCGTTATTCGGTACGTATGGCTTGATATATAAATCTGCTTGTTTTCTTTTTACATATGCTAGGTTTTCAAGAATGTGAATTTATTAGAGTGTCCAAGAAAATGTGGCGGTAAAAACTTTTTGTTATATCTCGAAAAATACTTTATAGAAATTGTCAAAATTTTAGTATAATTAAGTGTAGTTTCTTTCATTGACAATGACACTTTTCCAGCGCTCAGGCATTCTTTGAAAACCACGATACAGCCCTCCATTCATTCCCTTTAAAATCGCCATTTCTAGCAAAGTTTCGAACACCGACCAAGTTTCAAACTGTACACACGAAGCTCACGTTTAAGAGATCTAAAACAATATAATCACGTGGTGAAATATCAGGAGAATATGATGGTTGATATCATTGCTCGATTTGCTTATCTACTAAAAAGTCCTGTACGAGTTTAGCCTTGTGTGGTCTCGTATTATCCATCAAAATTATAGGCTTAGAAATCCTTTTAGTGTTTAACCATATAGGGTTGAAGTCGGTTATAGCTTACCCCTAACCTCTAACACTTAAAAATGCAAAATAATAACGTTATGGAAAAGATACCGTCTATATTTGAATTGCTAGACCTGTTCTCAAATAAAAACACATGGTATCTTTCTTATTGGAAAGTAATGTTTTTTATAGGGAGAGTGCTTGCCAAGCATGTGGCAGTCCAATGAACTTTTACCTGGAGAAGGGACTTTTTTAATGTGGAAAGAAGAAGGAGTGCAGAAAAGCTTTTTCCATTAGAAAAGGTTCTTCTTTTACTGGACATAAGCTTCCATATTCTAAAATTCTGTTTCTAGGGTATTTATGGTTAACAAAAATCTCAATTTCCTCTGCCTTATGCATTAGTGGTCACAATAAGGAAACAGTATCCAACTTTTATTCACACTTTCGTCAGCTAGTTGCCGATTCTTTAGAGCTAGAGGAGTGTATAGTACACTGCCCGTCAAAAGTGATTCAGTGTTTGGAAAATTCGAACTTAAATGGTAATTCATGAATGGGTAAGACTTAGAGCAAACTAATACTCATATGGTAGATAGATACAGCCTTTGTCTATAACATATCCAACTATTATAGATATGTTTTAAATATTGATAGAGTTATGATTACTCAAAGTTGAAAGTAGCTGATTCTGTGTTTTGTCGACTTTTTCATTGTAGAACATTCTAAAATACCGCAAAATTGTTCATTTTTATTTCAAATCCTTAGCAGAAGGTATTAAGGCTTATTTGGTATGACAAGAAGAATATTGAAGAAAATTGAAACAAGAATTAACGAACTTGCTTTAAATGGAAAATCTTCAAGAAAAATAGCTGGAATTGTTGGAGTTTCACAAGCAACTGTGTCCAGAGTAATAAATAGAGTTGAAAAAATACTTCAGAGCCTATAATAGGTCGTCCTTGGGTCTTAGATAAGTATGATAGAAAATATATTGGAAGATTAGCAACAAGTGTTAAATGATCCACCTCTACAGAAATACAGTGAGAACTCAAGACCTATGTAGGAATATCCCCTCTTCGAGTACTATACTGCGCACATTAAAACGTAGCAATATCGTATCTAGATACAAAAATAAATGCCCACAATTTAAAAAAATCTCATCGTCGAGCAAGATCAGAAGTTGAAAAAATCAAAAAAATTGGGAAAATAAGGACAGGGATATGGTTATATGGTCAGATGTGACTAAAATAAATCTAGAGGGATCTGATGAACGTGATAGAACTTTCAAAAAAATCGGAGAACCACTCAGAGATCACAATATTACTCAATCAATAAAAGTCGATGGTGGATCAATTATGGTTTGGGGATGTATGCTTTCATCAGGTGTTGGGTATCTTTGTAGAATTGATGGCAGTGTTAATGCTGAGATGTATGAGACTATTCTGGATGACGAACTGATGTATACAATTGACTTGTATGGCTTGGTCAAATCTAAAATTGTCTTTCAAAATCACAATGCGTCCTCTCATACCGCTTCAAGTATAAAAAAATGGTTCAAAAGAAACGAAATAAAGGTAATGAGATGGCCTGCACAATCTCCTGACCTTAACCCAATTGAGCATCTATGGGATCATATGAAAAGAGACCTAAAAATCTGACCACCATGTAAATACAAAGATGAACTTTTGGAGAGAATTCAAGATATATGGAACAATATTTCGGCTGAAGTATGTCTCAAGCTTGTTAGTTCAATGCCTAGAAGACTCGAACAGATCAGAAAAACCAATGGCGGGCACAAAATCTATTGATTTTTCATTTTTTAAAAAAGTCGACAAAACACTAAATCACCTACTTTCAACTTTGAGTAATCATAACTCTATCAATATTTAAAATAGATCTATAATATTTTTAATGTTATAGACAAAGGCTGTATCTATCTACCATATGAGTATTGACTTGCTTGAAGTCTCACTCATTCATGAATTACCATTTAAGTTCGAATTTTCCAAACACTGAATCACTATTGACGGGCAGTGTAGGTGGAGAAGGTGTGATTGTGGAAATTGATGAGACGAAGTTAGGTAAAAGGAAGTATAACAGGAGCCACAGGTTGGAACGTGTGTGGGGAATTGGGGGAATTGAGAGGACTGAGGGGGGGAAGTTGTTCTTAGCACAGGTTGGAGATAGATCTTACCACCCCCCACTCTGGAGGGGGTTATAAGGAGATACGTTAGACCCAGGTCTATTATTTATATGACATGTGGAGTAGTTACTCTATGTTGGATTGGGATGGGACTTTTCAGCATGATACACTTAATCATTCCGAGAACTTCAAGGACCCGATCACAGGAGTCCATACTAACACTATAGAAGGTACATGGAATTGGCTATAAATGCAAATAAAAACCCAGAAATAGAACAAGGAATGATATTGGAGATCATTTATGGGAGTTCATCTGGAGGAAGTACATAGAAATAACCCCTGGACACCTTTTATGAATAAACGATATTATACCTTTATTTATTATTTTCCATTTTAAAGGGTTAGGGTTAGGGGTAAGCTATAACCGACCTTATCCAAGAAAAGTGACTTTTGTTCAAGATGGAAAAAGATAAGATGTAACTTTTAGAATCAAATTTTCAAACCGTATGGGGCATAGAAAAATGGCCAGGCAATAGCCCAGATTTGAATGCAATAGAACATGTATGGAGAATTCTTAAAGATTCCATCCATAAAAACCCTCGGCCAAGAAATAGGGAAGAATTAATCAAAAGAGTTGAAAAGGTTTGGAGCGAGATTGATAAGAACACAATTAAAAATATCTGTCGCTCTTTTCCAAAAAGAATCCAAGAAATGCTAGTGATGGAAGCATTGATTACAAGTATTTAAATGTTACAAATGAATTTTTGTTATATTTTTATTTATAAAGTTATTTCTATTTTATTAGAAAAATGTCCAAATTTACTTGCGCCACCCTGTAGATTGTCCACTAAATAGGCGCACAAATTCTCATAAGAATTTCTACTACCTTTTAATATAAAAGGCTGGTTTAATTTAACTTCAATAAATATTTACAATATAATTTAATTTTTCTAATAAACATTTTATCAATGCTATTAGGGCAAAAATGAGTTGCATCCAAAAGAGGCGATCTCCTTTTTTGAAAATCAAGCAAATTTTACTAATACAATTACGATTGATTGTTTTGTAGCTCAAGATACAAAGAAAAGCGCAATATATGGTGCTATTAAAGTATATAAACATTCATTTAAACTGAGTTACAATAATATCACTATTAGTCTGATCTTAAAATGGCCTATTTAAGATTATGGCGTCATTTTGAGCTGCTTTACGAAAAGCGCAAACAACATCATTTGATAAACGAATAAAAGCAACATTTTTAAAGAAAGGTACATCTAAAATAAAATATAATAAACCTGGTATAAATACAAGTGCATCATGAATATTTTCAAGTACGCAAAAGAGTATAACAGCATATCAAAATTTGTATGTCATTTTGCTTGCAAAAAATGGCCGAGAAAAAGACCCAAAATCGACAATGAAATTATGCTAATGCTAATGGCGATCAATTTTTAACACGACGATATTTTGACAATAAAGATATCGAATATTATATGATATTACCATCATAATTACTGTTTTACAAAATATTGTAACTTGAAAGTCAATTTGGAAATATTCCAGAGCCTTTTATAAAAGGACAATATCTGGACAGAGGAATAATTAATGGACATAGTATTTATAATAGATTAATTATAAGTATGATAATAGTTACTTTTTAAAATTTTGGCATCTTTCCATTTATATGTATTTCTAAAATAGTGTGCATTATTTTTTATCTAATCAAATCCAATTTGGTGCAAAATTGGAAAGTTCACCAAATTTTACGCAAATAAAGAAGAACGCGATGCTTTGATTTATTTGTGAAAGAAAGTATTATAAATATATAAATATCATGAAAATTGTATAACTTAAATAAAACATCAGTAAAAAAATTTGCAAATTATGTGTTTAAATATCATCAATCAATTAAATAATAATAAAATTTCACAATTTTTCGTTTATCTTTGATCAAGATTTTTTATTTTATTTTTTGTGAGGCTATTTAGTGGACCATCTATATTTCAAAAATAGGATTATTGACTATTTCACTATCTGAAGACAAGCAATTACTCATGTTCGGAAAGGCTTCTATGATTCCATCAAAGAGATCTCTAGCATCACCTAAAGTTAAAGACTCGGAGTGTAATGCCAAGTTCACAGATTGAAGGTCCTTCAATTCATCAAAGAAAATTTGAAATTGTCTAAACTCTAATTTACTGGGAGTCAAATCCTTTACTACTTGATCGTTCATGTCAATAAAGAGACATGAATCAAAGAATCTTTCGACCATGGTAAATATTGACGACATCTTGTCTTATTCATTTTCACCGGGCTTAATTCGGTTTGTCTTAATTTCAAGCTGCTCATTTCTTTGTTGAAACTGCACTCATCAAGGCATTGATAATGTTCAATAAATGATCAAACTCAGAATTTGAGATGGTTTTTTAATAGCCAAGTTTAGCCTATGACTATGACAATCAACATGAGAGCTTCCTGAGTCTTTAGAAGCTTATAAGTTACGGGGAAATTATCACCTACAAAAAAACTATATTACTTTAACTTTTCCCGTATACTTCTAAGGTTGATTGAAAAATTTCAAATGAGCGTCTGATCCCATTGAATAATCAGCTTGATCTAAATCATCCAGTATAAGATGAAAAGCCAAAAGAGTCTAAATTTGCGATTAAATTAAATAAAGATAACTGTTGATTCTTTCCATCTTTGGGAAACAGCCGAAAAATCACTACATAATGATCGATGGATTAGCTCTATCCTTTGAACATTATGCCTAATTTTTAGGGTAAATCTGATCGTATTCTAGGAGTAATTTTAGTATTTTTCCTCTGCCCAAAAAAGGAAATTACACGCGTAAAATTTAAGATAATCATTAAAATTTTATGAATTCTAAATACAAGCAAATGGATAGAATACCTACAATTCAAGAATTAAATACAATGTTTCCCAATAATCAATATGCTTATCAATTTCTGTTACAGGATAAAGTATTTTATGATGAAATTAAGCGTATTAATTGTCAATTTCCAATGAAAAGAAACGAAGACTCTAAAAGTTTTCAATGTTATAAGAGAAATTATATTAAAAAAGGTACAATAATATCTATAAACAAGCATACTTTTTTGATTATGTAAAAATAGCATACAAAGAGGTTTTTCAAATTGCACAATTATGGTAGGCAAAAGCTTCAGTGGAAACAGCAATTGCTTTAACTGGACATTCTACAACCACAATATGTAATTTTTATCGCAATTTTAGAGAGCTAGTACTTTAGGTTAGGCCTAAAAGTCAAACCCTGGGTTAAGCTTTTGAACCTGTTACCCTTAAATAATTTTTTTTCTGAATCCTTAAAAAATGACAACAGGAATTTTCAGAAGTCCCGTCCTCAACCTTCTTTTCAATGATGTGAGTGATGTTGTGTTATTTTTGAAGTCGAAGGGTCACCTAAAAGCCGTGGTCTCATGTCCCTCATGCAACCAACACGTGAGGGATCAGGTCTAAAATTCAAACCCTAGGTTAAGATTTTGGACCTGTTGACTTTTGGGTTCGGCTTTTAGACCTGATCCGTTACTTTAGCTTTAGATCCAGAAGATGAAATTATTAGTGGTAAAGGAATATCTGTTTCTATTGATGAAAAAAAGCTAGGTAAACGGAAATACAATAAAGGCCATCATGTTTCAGGAGTTTGGCTTCTTTTCGGAATAGAAAAGCTTCCAAATGGAAAGATATTCTTAGCAAAGATTGAAAATAGAAGCGCTGAAACTTTAATAACAAAAATTCTGTTGTGTCTAATATAATTTGACACATATTTTAACATATGAATGTGGTGACATAAAATGTGTATGCTTAGGCATCACATAGCCACATATGTGTGTTCAGCCATGTCATATGATAAATGAGCTTAGCCACATTATGGCTATTCACATCAGCTCACAATTATAAATAAGCGAGCAATTCTTTAAATAAAGATCCTTTATTTTAAAATCTACTAAAACATTCTAATGCCAGTTACAAAGAGAACACAGCTAATTCAGAAAGATGTTATTGTTGGCACAACAATACATACAGATTTATGGAAAGGATACAGCAACTTAGAAGAATATGGATATAAACACAAAACTGTTAATCATTCTATTTAATTTGTGAATGAAGAAACTGGCGCTTGTACAAATGATGCAGAAGGATTAAATAGTGGGTTAAAAAGACTAACACCTGTCAGAAATAGAACAAGTGATAGTATTGACGCACATTTGGGCGAATATATATGGAGAAGGCAAAATAAAGGAAAAATGGACTAAATTTATTGATACACTCAAATGTATACATTATGATTATTATAACAATTGATTATTTTGAATAATAATATTATGCTTTTCTTTATAATAAAATCACAAGAATTGCACTTTTTATTTATTAATATTTCCTTTTTTGGGTGGAGGCAAAATACTTAAGTTCATCCTTGTATACTTTCTGTTGACTGTATCATTAACGAATTCGAAAGAAAGATTAGAATGAAGAAACCAATCTACCCATGAATAAATATTCTTATGTTTTTATTGATAAAAGCATATAATGATTATTGAATTGGCTCATCTATTTTTTCATGTCATCTTCATGCATTTACAAAAGATGCTTGTACAAATTAGTATATCCTGATCCTTTTTTCTGTTTCAATTCCTTGTTATACTTAGATCTCCAACTATCCTTTAATAGTTTATTTTCGATGTAAATTGGGCTAAAAAAGTGCGGATATGTATAGTTTAGGACTCAAAGTTGTAAAATTTAGACTCATGTGCAGTTTAGGACCCAAATTTTAAAAACATGGCAGAAGCATTAAATTAAACATAACGAAGAAAAAATGCCCAATTAACATTTTATAAAGCAAACAACTTTAGGTGGCGATTAACAGGATATTTATCGCGCCACATAAACTCAGCGAACTAAAGAGGCAAGTGATCTCTTCTAACACCTCGTAGAACCTTAATGCTCAGTTTCTATTTGTTTCAGTACGATTCGACGTTCTGGGTATGCACTCCATTGATAGGGTTTACAAAATTAATGAAGTGTTTAACACTCGAATGAATCAATCCGGTTTCACGTTTAAGGTTCCGACTCATGTGCACTTTAGGACTCACGTAGTCCTAAACTGCACATAATCCAAAACTGCATGCATACCTTTTATGGCTTTCCATTTATTTTTTAAATTTTCCTAAATTTTTTCTTAATTCTTGCTTCTATTACATGGGTTGAAAATTATATAAATTTTGTAGAAAAAGTTATAAAAATTACAATTATATTGCAATATTAATTGGAATTGATACCTTTTACTATCTAAGTAATTGAACTCAGAAGGTCTTGCAATCTACATAATTGGTTCACTTTAATTGTGATAATTACAATGCCAATGTATTTTTGGAGACTTCTGATTTGAACTGATCATTTTTATAAATAAATGTATCTAATTTTTTGGTGCATATTTATTATAATGATTATTTAACATTATTTCTAACTTTTACTGAACTTTTGTAGTAAAAGCGGGCTTTGTCTAAATTTGTGACTTTTACTGTAACATAAGGTGTGGCGCGTTATTCCTGTCAAAAAACTAAAATAATAAGAAGCTTAATATTCATTTAAAAAATAAATGATATACAATGACTCACAAAAATGGCCAAATGTTTTTAAATATTTCGATTTAGAGTTAATTGTTAAAAAAATATGCTAAATATTAAAAAACCATTAATTTTATATAAAACTGACTGCCTAAGTTTTCTGAACATCAAGTTTATTAATTTCTAATTTAGATATTAAGTTAAATGATTGCAACAAAAGGATCGCCACTTATTTGGCCATTTTTGAGGCCAATCTTGTCAATAATTAGTCCAACCATCTTTTCTATCTAAAAAAGCTTGAATACGATTAGTAATAGAATTCATGAGTCTTTTACACTCATCAGCACCGAATTTTTCCCATTCCAATTTAATCCAGTCCCAAAGTTCTAACATGCCTGAGAATGCTCTATCATATTTTTTAAGCCGGACCTTAAGCTAAGCCATAAATGCTCGATCGGCTTAAGATCCGGAGATTGCGCAGGGAAATTTAACACTTCAAAATTTTGAAGTTTCAGTCATTCCTGTACTAGTTTGGCTGTATGTTTGGGATAATTTTAGTGCTGGAAAATGACCTGTTTTTCAATCAAATCGTAATTTTTAATATTTTCTTGTAATTCCTTCATTAAAATATCTCTATATTTCTCTTTTACAAGTTTTTCGTCTACTTTTTTGATGAACTTAGGGCTATTAATGGTCATACAACCCCAAATCATAACAGATCCTCCCTCATGCTTAACCTTTTGATTTACTGTTCTTGTCTCCATCTGTTTGATGTCTCTTATCCAGTACCAAGATTTGCCATCAGAACAAAACCTATTAATATTTTCTGATGCTTCTAAGTCGGATTCTTTTAGTGCACTTCTTACTGTTTCATTACTAAAAGACACGTTTAAACTCGATTTTATAAGTTTATTCGCTTCTACAGCTGTTTCTAGAGATCCGGGAGTAACTGCATTAACAAGAAATCTCTTGTTTTGAGATGATAATTTTTTTGGACGACCTGGCTTGTTGATTTCAACATAGGGTCTGTATTTCTTACGAATATTCTGTATAGTTGACCGACTTGCAAGTTTAGTAAGAGCAATAACTCTATCACTCTTTCCATTATCAATATGTGTTAATATAGCGGCTTTATTAGCATCAGATATTTGTTTCATTAGCTTTAATTTAAGTAATAAATCAAGAATAAGCTACTTTAAATATATGTTTTATTTTAAACCAAATAGTAATGTATGTAAGCAAGTATTTTAAAGGAATCATCCAAATCCGGATTAAACGCACAAAAATGGCCAAATAAGTGACGATCCTTTTGTTGCAATCCTTTAACTTAATATTTAAATTAATAATTTATAAACTTGATTTTTAGAAAACTTAGACAGTCAGTTTTATATAAAATATATCTATTTTAATGTTTCATTTTTAACTTTTCAAATGTTTATATACATTTCTCCTCGAAATATGTGGAAGGACGTTGTGATATTTTCTTTTAACAAAGTGCATGACTTTAGAAGTGATTATTTTAGTAGGACGACCAGGACTTTTTTATAAATAGAAGTACCTATGTCATCGAATCTATTTACAGACTTATGTATAGTTTTTTTAGTTATTGTTTAAAGTGTCTAGTCATCTTTTTAGAAGCAATATTTTCGTTAATAGTGGCAGATTGCATTTTTCCTGTTTTGATTTTTAATCGTTCTCATTCTTTAAAAATAAAGGTTATTAAAATTTTATTGCTTTAATTTAATAAATAATAAAGTTTATTTAATGTGTGTGCTTTTGTGTTTCAAAAATCACATAATTTGTCTGTATTTAAATTTATAAAATTAGACACGAATAACAGACCACACCTTATATTTAGAAAAATCGAAAATTTATAATAATAGTATATTTTTTATAGCTAAAAAGATTTTCTAAAAATCAACAATAAAAAATTTAGAATTATTACGGCGTCCCGAGCAAAGAAACACTCGAAAAAAATCAAATAAAAAATTTACTAAAGATATAAAAGTTGAAAATTAGTATGTTTATAGATACGAACCTTCTACGTCTATTACACTTCTCTATCTTTCGGGTAACTTCTGGATACCATTCATACAACCTTTAGCATTAAGCATCCTGAATTGCACTTTCTAGCTGAATTTCTAGTTCATGCCAATTATCATGAATATCTTCCTTTAACTTCCTCTTAAATTTCCCAAAAAAAGTGAAAGTAGGTGGGCTAATATCAGGGCTATAGGGAGGATGACCCCAAACCCGAATATTTTCATCAATAAAATACTGCTTTATAAGACTTGATTTATGCGGTTTAGAATTACCATGTAATATTATAGGTACCTTGAATTTGTTATCAGGTAACCATTTGTCTAATAATTCGATTAGGAAGATTTTATAGAGATCTGAAGTTACAGTCTCTTTAGGAACACAGAGCTTCCAATAAGCAACACCTTGAAAATACATTGTATTATTAGCATTCTCTTTTTTCATATTTAGATTGAAGTACAAATTCAGGTGGGTCTTCATTCTTATTTCTCCAAGATCGAATCTGGTCACGTTGGGGTTGCATGTATAAAGACACCCAAGTTTCATCTATTGCCAAAGTTCGATTAATTAAGTTATTTTGTCTCGATAAGAGTTGCATATTGTTTTTACATGCTAACACTCTATGTTCTCTTTGTTCATCCGTGAGAAAATGAGGTACCCATTTAGTTAATAATTTTTTCATTTGTAACTCTTCTGTTGAATATCGAAATACTGTTGTTTTACTACAATTTATTTGCATGGAAAGTTCGAGGCAAGATTATGTTCTAGTTTGGGCAAACAGATCTTTAATTTTATCTATTACATTTTCTTTTTTCGAGACATCACTTGTATCGCCTCCTCTGCTATCTTCGACCACATTGTAGCCTCTCTTAAGCTTAGTAACTAAACGTTTGATTGTATTTAGTTATAGGCACTATTTTCAACTAATTCTTTATGAATTATCCCAGAGCTGTGTCGCAGGATTACGCCAAATTTGATGAAAATCCGCTGTTCTTTATCTGAAATTGAATCTTTTAATTTTTGCAAGCTATTCAT
>NIPM01000609.1:27768-76248 GCA_002738285.1 Holacanthella duospinosa
TAAAATGGCAAGAAATATAGCTAAGAGATATTTTAT
Source organism: Holacanthella duospinosa (assembly GCA_002738285.1). Lineage (NCBI taxonomy): Eukaryota > Metazoa > Arthropoda > Collembola > Poduromorpha > Neanuridae > Holacanthella > Holacanthella duospinosa. Next base: position 27,805 of record NIPM01000609.1, read on the forward strand.
GGATAGTAAATACATAAATTTATTTTCATTCTTACTATTTTATGCATTCAAGAAACTAAAATTCCTCGACTAATTAGAATAGAATTATGTTTCAAAAATTTTGTCCCATATTATTAGTATATGGGACAAAATTTTTGAAACATAATTCTATTCTAATTAGTCGAGGAATTTTAGTTTCTTGAATGAATAAAATAGTAAATAAATTCAAGTATTTACTATCCATAAAATATCTCTTAGCTATATTTCTTGCCATTTTAGTTGCTTCTTCAACCTATTTTCACTATGATGCACTAATATTCTAGACTTATAACCGAGGCTTCAAAAATATTGTGACATATGATTAAAGGCGTATTTAATCAAAGTTCGAGTGTATCTTTGCACGGAACGCCCTAATAGAAGCAATAATAAAGAAATTAGATCATTTAAATCGAAAAGAAATATCTAAAACAAACCGAATAATTCATTCATTTTGCTTACCTTTTTTATGGAAGACTATATCGAAGAAAGTACCTCGGAATTTGATATTAAATATGGTTCTCATGTTCGAGTTATTAAGGAGAAATCTTTTAGTAATTTAACTTAAGACTATATTCAAATTGCTTATAGATGTAAGAATGTGAAAGAGATTGTCATTGTGGAAGCCATACCAGACGAAATGGAAACTAAGAAGTCCGTCGAAAATATATCAAACAATGCAACTGTTCCTTTTGTCGTTGTGACAACAAATTATATTCCAATCTGTGAGTGTTTACTCAACAAAGATCAACGCCGCTCAAAAGTATAATAGCTTAATAGAGTTTTTTATTTTACCAATAAATTATTAAGAAAAATTTCAGCTTCAAATTCACACCTTTGATGATAAAAAGAAACATTTTTGTTTTAAGGATATTCATTTTTTAGCTTTTGCTCAGAATAATCCATTAGTTAAAGTAAACCTATTTGAATTTAGTGACGAATCTTTATTCGTAAATTCCAATATATTTAAACAATTAGATTTAAGAAAATACCAGTATATACAGAAGAGATACAAATACTTAAACACTTGGAAAAGAATACCAAACCTTTATCATTAGAAATCGTTTGTTGTTCTGAAGAAGTCTTTGATTACATTCCGCACTTGAAGAATGACAGCTTGGTAAAAGAACTAACGATAGAAGTGGAACCATTAATAGAAGAAATCGAGATTCATATTCATTATATTTGACCAACTTTACCAACCTAAAATACCTTGAAATCGATACACAATATATGATCGATTTCACACCCATCTTTATGAAATCTGGGCCGATGATCAGGCTGAAGAAGTTAAAGTTGATGGAGGTGGATAGCAAAATGATCACTGCAGTTTATAAACATTGCCCCAATCTGGAAATACTGTCTTATGTTGGCGATATAGTGAACCTGACTCGATCGAATTATCGGATACTTGCCTCAAATTGATAACGTTGGAGGTAGATGGCGTCAACAAAAAAGAAGTCATCAAGGGGCTCTACGACCATTTATCGATCTTGAAGAATGATTTTGAAGACTTGAACATGAATTTCATCAAGAGACAATTCCCCAATTTGGATTATCTGTTTACACTTTCCATCAAGAGTTTGTAAAGATTTTTGGTTTTGAATATCAAGAATCTTACTATCTTCATGCTCGATTATCCCCAGAAACCGATGTTTGAGGTCATCAATGAATATTTACCGAAGTTACGCAATCTAATCATTAGGAAACTGATGTTTACTGACAAAAGCGAGAAATTTAATCAAGAATGCAACGTTTTAAAGAAAATTCTGCCTGCAAATTTCAACATTGATCTACATTTGTATTTAAACAGAGACATGGTCTTTGATGGAGCTGGATAACGTTATGAATTCTATACTGAACATGATCTTCGTTACTATTTTGATATGAGTCTTGCCTCTCCTAATGTACATTTCTACTCTTATAAAAAATAAACATTAATTTATAGCACTTTGATCATATGCGCTCTATATAGACTCAGACTAAAACTTTTACTCATTAGGCGTTCTATAAATTTATAGAAAAAATGCTTATAAGTCTCACTTACAGGGTGGCGCAAGTATATTTGGGCATTTTTCTAATAAAATAGAAATAACTCAATAACTTCTATAGATAAAAATATAACAAAAATTTATTTGTAACAATAAAATACTAGTAATCAGTGCTTCCACCACTAGCATTTCTTGGATTCTTTTTGGAAAAGAGTGACAGATATTTTTAATTGTGTTCTTATCAATCTCGTTCCAAACCTTTTCAACTCTTTTGATTAATTCTTCCCTATTTCTTGGCTGAGGGTTTTTATGGATGGAATCTTTAAGAATAGTCCATACATTTCTATTGGTTTCAAATCTGGGCTATTGCCTGGCCATCTTCCTTTGGCCCGTACAGCTTGAAAATTTGATTCTAAAAGTAGCATATTATCTTTTTCCATCTTGATCAAAAGTCACTTTTCTTTTATTATAAATTATTTTTGGGTTCTTTAAAGCTTCTATATATATGGCACTTTATTTTTGTTCAGAGTAGTCCCTTTTTGATTCTCTTCTTAATTCAACCAATTTTTAATGATTATTGTTCAACCAATTATTGGGGACTACTCTGAACGAAAATAAAGTGTCATATATGAATGATTTTGTCCTGGTAATATTGTCCTGTTACTTTATGGTCTTTTTCAACAATATGTCAAACCGTTTGCACACACCCAGCCACCATAATAGAAAGTGATTTTTTGGTCAATGTATTATTGGAACCTGGCTTTTTTCGCTTGTATAATATGGATTATTCCTTTTTTTTAATTGGGTATAAAGTTGGATATGAGATTCATCAGTAAATAAGTTATTATCAACTAATTCTATTGCTCTTGGGCCTTTATTTAAAAATCCTGCATTTTCAACAATTTGACTAAACTTAATTCTATCATCGATATTTTTTGACTTAAAAGGGGTTTATTTTGTCTTGAATAAGCATATTTCCCCAATTTTTTGATTTTCTATATCTTTACATTGTTCTTCTACTTATAGTTTTGTTAGATTTTTGATAGCTTAAACTAGAATTCAACTTGGCAGCGCATTCTCTATCAGAAACTCCGTGTTTTTCATTTATATTAGGCTTTATAAATTTTTTAGTGTTTGCACAAAGTTTTCTATTCCACAAGACCTTTTTTCTTCATATTGTAAACAGTTTGTCAAGAGCATTTTAGATGAGGTGATATTTCTGTAGGGGACATTCCAGCTTCTAATAAACATTTTATTCTTATTCTATTTTGATATTCAATAGATTTATTTTTATTTTCCATTTTGAAAAGTTATTTATTTTAAAAATATAAAATTGGCTAAATGAATATATTTTTTATTAACACCCATCACAAAAATTAGAGTCCAAATTTACTTGCGCCACCCTGTAGATGTTTCCGTCCATCACGCTTCTTTAGTGGGCAAAAAGCTAAAAGAATCAGACTAAAACTTTACATACACAATAATCTAGTACCATAAACCCTCTTATTTAATATTATTTTGATATCTTTATTTTTCTTCGAGTTATTAAAAGTTTAAAATCAATATTTATTCTTAATTATCTTAACCAAAATTATTGGTAAACCATCGATTTTTTGAAAAAAATATACAAGTGAAGAGTATTTTCTATACCATTTCAGGTCCGTGATGGCATCTACCAATAACAAAATGAAAACTATCATAACCAAGATGTTATTTATCATAATCAAGATGGGACTTTTGGTAAATATGCTTTTAAAATATTTGTTATGCACTTTAGGAGCGATTTAACATTTCTAAGAAACAATTAAGCCTCTAAAATAGAAGATTTGTTGATGGAAAAATGATGATAAAATACGTTGCTGTGTACACATATTATGAAATGTTTCAAATAATCTTGAATTATCAGAGGTTTAATAAATTGCCATTAAATACAAGATGCAAGCTTACTGATGGCTATTTTATTTCGACATAAATGTTGCTTGACTTCTATACTACAACTTTCATTTTACATTTATAATAGTCAAATATGGGGGATGTCGATTTTGAAAAAAATTCATCAATCAAAATCATTTTTATAATCAATAATTCATACATTTTACATTTTAAAAAATTCAAAAATCATATTATGTCTTTTATTTTTACAAAATATATGTTGTAAAAGTGTAGGGTATATTGTTTTCAATAGAAAATTACAAAGAATTTCAACTTTAAAAATGAACCCTACAACTTCATAATTTTCATTGATCAAAAAACTTTAATGAGTTTATTATTTTGAATATATCATTAAATAGTTGCGTTATATAACTTTTAAATATAAATATGATTATAAAATTATAATTAATTATGATCTAATGTCATTAAAACCAAAGTCTCTACCATAATGGCTAGATCAGGGAATAAATAGCTTATATATATTTTCATTTAGAGTTTAGCTCATTTTGTATTTGAGATTAGTTAAAGATTTTTTAACATAAATGTTGGTTGAAGACTAAAAATTGATTTTATTTTTTATATTAGATTGGAAACTAAATAACTAGAATTTTTTTGAAAATTTAGCAATCGATTTTTTTCTAAAATAAAGCAATTTTAATCAATAATATAAGCACCGTTTGTGTTCAAGACCTTGTTCCATCTATCATACAGAGATCGAATTCCTTTAGCATAAAAAATTTCTTCTCTAGATCAAAAAAACATGATATAACTTTCGAGTGACTTTTTGTCGAATATTTTACCCCTTAAAGACTTGTTTAAAGATCTGAATAAATAATAATCTGAAGGAACAAGATGTGGAGAATATGGTAGATGGAGCAGAATTTTCCATCCATAATCAATTATTTTTTCCTAAGTCATTGTTGCAATATGAGGTCTAGCATTGTCATGGAGGAAGTAAACATTTTCGATTTTATGAGTTATTTAGCTTTAACTTTCTCAAGTTAAGAACAATATACTATTGCGTTTACATTGGTATTATAAGGAAGCAATTCCCAATATACGATTCCTTGTATATTCCACCAAACTGACATGATTTTTTGGGGATGAATTTCACCTTTTGGTGTTTGCATATGCTCCTCTTTTTTCTAAACTCAGCTCCTTTTTCTACTATGCTTAAAATATAGCACCCACTTCTTACCCCCTGTGGTTATATCATTAATCCAGTGCTGGGTACGGTGCAATTACAAAAATTTTGCACAGGTGTCTGCTTTTTGATTCAACTGATTTAGAGTCAAATCACGAGGAACGTAAACATCAAGTTTTGACACCAATCCCATTTCGTTTAAGTGGTTTTTGATAGCCATATAAGAACATTCAAGCATACTCGCCAGAAATCTTGAAGTTAATCTAGGATCTTGTGTAACTAGTGTCTTTAATTTCTCCAAAAATATCTTAATTGGCCTTCGTGGACGCTGTTTATCTTCAAGTGTATAGTCTCCTTCCTTAAACAGCCTGAATATATTATACACTGTAGATTCAGAGACCAATTTCTGGGTTATCCATCTGCATATATTTTGATGAGCTTCTTTCTCTCTGTGTCCCGCCTCGAACTCATATAATAAGCTGTGTCAATGTGAATTTTACTTTTGTTCATTATTACTAGAAAGAAAGCAATTTTTATTTGAATTTATATAAAGAATTAATTAAACTTTATTTAGTATGTTTTAATTACATCATAGAACTTTTTTAACTTTTTTATAATATTTTATTAAACTTTCAAAAAGAGTACAGTTACTTAGTTTCCAACCTAATAGAAAATGTGTTAAACAATTCGTATTGCACTCTATGATTTAAAAGAGGGCAATATAGGTAGAAAGCTGCAGGTTTTAGCTTTAAACCAAAAATTTAAATTGTATTTATAATAAATTTGATTTTTTGTAGATAATATTATATTTTTATAGCATCGCCATCTTCTTTGAAAGAGGTTAAAAAATCGAAGTAATGGTATAATTGAGTCTTGACTAGGGTATGAGGCCCTTATAAGATTAATTTCTTTGGGCAAAATGGAGAACAAAAGAAGTTTGAAAAATCTGATAAAAAATCGAATTTGGTTCTTTGCTATACAAAGACGGAGTTTTCCTTTTTCATGAGGGATAAATCCGAATCAGTATGAAATTCAAATACGTAAGATGAAATTCAAACGAGAGCTATTAGTGGAAGACAGCTACTTAAACAACGCCCACAAACTAATGTTCAAGTTGAACTATCCAATCAACATCAACGGAAGAGAGAAGCTGGGAGAAATCGATTTGGACCAATTATGCAATTATTTGCTCCAATATTTTCAACTCCATTCCCAGGTTTTATCGGACAGCTATGAATACATAAGCCAACTTAAAAGAGTAATCCATTCTATACCGCCATTAAGGTTGCTTGAGGGCCAGAGCCAACAGAAGCTGGATAATTGTGCTGATCAATTAGATTTGGCAGAAACTTGGATCGCCAATAGGATAAGTCGCTTCCAACATCAGCTAGAAAGTGAAACGCAAAGTTGGTTCCGCATCTTCGAGAATTACTTCGCCATCAATTTGGGCAAGGTCAAAGATCGCAATTCGTTTCATTTAGATTTATACAGACTTATGATCATAGTGCTACAATTTGTGGATTGTTATCTTGAAGGCCCGAAATATTGGTTCGATGCCAAAGAGGAGTCTGCTCATGGGACAGCCGGCCCTAAAAGAAGAAACCGACATTATGTCAACAATTTCATCCCGTTCATCTGTTCCATGTAATCCTTACGTCATTATTTGGTAGCCTGAAGCCACAATGTAAGTTTGTTGTTCGACAATTGAAGCCTTTTGAAATCTTAGTGCCAACTCCGCCACTGTACTTTCCAATTTAATTTTAGGTATGGATCGATACTGAATGTGTTGGATCGATACCACAGTAGCACCGGAAAATCTATGTATCGTGTTCTCACCAACGATATCATCAAACCAGTCCAAATCGTACCTCATTGTATTGAATTTATTAGTTAGGGTTGGAGCAGTTCCCTCGCGATCATTTGGACAAATTAGAAACTTATGATATGCTACAGTTGAGGAGCTACGATCGTATCTTGGGCCAAACTAATTCTAACAAGCGAAAGGCTTCTTATCAGGTTGACCATGGTCAATATGTAAAGAAAACTAAGCTTGATGATAAAGTAATGCCTTCACTTTAATATACAGGGTGCCACAAAAGTTTCTGACAAAAATTTAAGTGCATAATTGGAACTTAAAAATCTAATTAAATAGAATTTGAAAAAATAGTTTAATTTAAAAATAATAAAGTTTAATAGTTAATATGCCTTCCATTAGCATTTTTTAAATCATCCACTCTTTTTTTGAAGCTTTCTGATAGATTTTGTAAAATATGTTTAGGTATATTTTCCCACTCTTTCTGGATCCTCTTAATTAGGCCTTCGGCAGTAACAGGGATCGGATTTTCATATATTTTATTTTTTAGATAAGCCCATAGGTTTTCTATTGGATTTAAATCCGGGCTGTTTCCAGGCCAGATACCTTTACACCATACATTTGAAACTCTGGCTCTCATCTTCTCTAAATTTAATTTTGAACTATGGGGTGGCGCCTCATCCTGCATGAATGTTGTCACCTTTTTATTTTTATATAATAAAGGATCATCAAATGAATTTAAATATATTGGTAATATATTCTCTCTGTAATATTCGGCGTCAATATTTACATTTTGAGGGACAACATGTAATTTTGTAACTCCATTAGACAAAACCCACCTGCAACCATTATTTTTATTGAATTTCTCGGGATTTTCTGCGGAGGGATATCGCTTTTATTTTCTGTTCTAAAGCGTAAATTCTCTCTGTTTCTTTCAGGATGAAGATATATCCAACTTTCATCCGTAAATATGATATTTTCTCTCTTTTTCTTTCCTCTAATACCATCTGTTAAGTATCCACTATTTTCTACAAAATTATAGAATTTCATCGTATCTTCTACATTTTTGTTGGATAAAAGAGGCTTTTTAGGTGGCTTAAAGGCTGTTTTGCCCCATTCTGTACTTTTCACGAATCTTTGAACAGTTCTATGGCTAATTTTTTATTTTTATTTTTAAATCTATTTGATTAATTTAACAATAAAGCGTATTTTCTTGTAGAACTTCCAAGTTTGTTATACCTTCTACTTTTAATCATATTTTTTGTTGTAGGAGAGAGTACAGAGGGTCTTCCAGACCTATCAATTTCTTTGATATATTCTCTTTTTTTCCATAATCTTACAGTTTTATCTGGGATATTCATCTCTCTAGAGATCTGCATCAGTGATGGAACATGAAATTTCATTAAAAACTTAACCTGCTAATAAATTTTTAAAAAGACATTATATCGATTTGGGATCTTTATAACACACCATCTAAACCTATTTTTTTCATACTATGATTTTTTGTAATTTACTGCTAAAATTGGTTGAGTTTAATTTCAACTCATTGACTTGAAAATTTTCCAAATCAATGATAGGAGGAAAAAAGCCAATAAGCGTTGAATGGATAATAAAGTCATAGATAATGGTAAGGTAGGAGCCAAATGTATGCACTGTAGCCACTTTTTTAAGAGCACCTTTGATTGAAAAAGCACATTTCAACTTATAATAAAGGTTTGACTGATAAAAGTAAATAAATAATTTAACAATTAGGGAACAAGAAAAACAATAATAGATTGAATATGACAGATTCAACAAATTCTACTGTAGATTTAACATCAAATGCTGCTTCAATCAAAGAATTTAATGATCAAGATTTAAAATCAATTATGAAGTACAACAAAGACTTTCATCAATAATGAACAAAGTTTGATAACTAAGTATTTAGATTTTAACAATGAAAGAAATCAAGCTCATCTTGAGCACCTTCAAAGTAAATGGATGTACAACTCAGATATACCGCTTTCAACCACAGAAGATCCATATTTTATAGAGTTTATTAAAGCCAACTTATTTATAGAAAAAAGCTATCAAATAGTTTATTAAACACTTGTTATAGCGATTCCTATAAAACTGTATTGGAAAAAATAAAAGACGCTGATACAGTAGGAATTTTAATGGACAGTTTTGGACAAATGAGGGTATAATAACGTCATCATTACAACACCATTGCCGCTTTTGTATAAAAGGGTTTTAGTAGGTGGTAATAGACAAATTACTGAATATATAGCCACCCAAATTAAAACCGTTATTAAAGATATTGGTGAAGAAAAAGTTGGGAGTTTTATATCGGATAATTATGGGAATTATACAGCAGCAGCTCAAATTATTAAAGATAAGTAGAAATTCTGAATTGTAGCGCGAATTTGCTTTTTACAGATATGTGTAATATTAGAACTCTCAATACTAGGATTGAAGATGCTAAGAAAGTTATTCACAATATCAAATACACTCAATTATTAAACAATGCTTATAATAAAAAGATCGCATCATCCAGTAATGCTTCTGGCACTCAATCTCAAACATCCTCATCTTTACCTGCTGAATCTTTATCTGGAGTTATTATAATGAATGACTATGATACAGAATCACTGGTAGATATAGAGTTCCTAAATAGCTTGGAATTTACTACCTATGAAGAGATTGCGGAAATTGAAGATCACCAAAATACATCTCCATTAACTTTACTCATGCCAAGTGATGGGCTTCTATTTATTATTGTCTTAATAGATTGTATAACTCTCGTCAAATCATCAAAGATTTAGCTGCTAAAAAGGCTACCTTGTTCAAATCTGATATTAGAAAGATTGTGAAAGATATATATTTCTGTTCCAAGGTAGCATTTCTGATAATAATTTTGAAGCCAATAGCGGATGTTATCTTATATTTACAACCTGATAATATGCGTATAAGTGAGGTTTTTCATTATGTTTTATAAAGGATTTACAAAAGTACTATAGATCTAGATGTATATGAAAAAATTCTTAGCTTGTTCTTAGCCAGAAAGGAGATGCTTAGTAAGCCTATTCATCTTGCTGCTTATTTACTTGATCCTAAATATAAAGGAGAACATTTATTTTTTGAAGAAGCAGTAATTGCAACCAAGGTTATAGAGAAAAAAGTGAAAAGGAGATTTCCTTCTACTCCATTTATAGCAATGGACGAATTAGCACAATATAATAATATCAAAGGCGTATTCTCAAGGGATTAGGTGTTAGAAAAAATTAAGAAGAATGAACCTATTCATTGGGTTGTTTTTTAAAGTCGCAATTAGCCAAAGTAGCTGTTGAAATTCTTATCATACATCCTACTACTGCTTCCTTAGAGAGATCTTTTAGCAAGTTTAGCTTCATTCACTCAATCAAAAGAAACAGATTATCTTTTGAAAAGGGATTTAAGTTATGTCACATTTCCTTCAATAATAGAGCGTTGAATAAAACATCCAAAGATGCTAAAGAATCTAATTCCAATGAAGTTGGAAGCTTTAAGCCATTGGAGGAAGATTGTGCAATGGATGTGTCATCTAAGTTTGACGGCTACGATTCGGTTCATTGACAATTTAATTCCTGGATTTTGAACCTAAATATAAAGAAAACGAGCTTCTTTTTTAATAAAACTATTTATTTCAAAATATTATGCATGATTAGAGCTTTTTATATGCCAAATTTTAAGTCTTTATCTCTCGAAAAGTTTCAATTCGATCTGCGCCGCTGGTCCACTTGAATTTTGATTGATATTTTCAACTTTCTAAAAGGATAAATATTTATTTTTATGAATGTATCAAAAGATGCATAACGATCTGAATACACCCGATTATATTAAATTTCACTAGCATTTACCCTATAGTTACTGAGCAATCGATTAAATTACACAAAATTCAATGAAATTTCATTGAATGAAAAAATATTGATTTTTCTCATCACTGATCTGCATAACTGACTCTACAAGCTTTAATCTTGTTTGGATTTCTAATCTTTTTTTAATTCTTGTAGATGGATTCTTGGTGTTCATATTTATAAAAAAAATTAATTAAATGTATTTATATTGATTTTTTAGTGGCTGAAAAAATTTGAAAAATTGTCAGAAACTTTTGTGGCATCCTGTATAGGGTGGCGCAAGTAAATTTGGACATTTTTCTAATAAAATAGAAATAACTCAATAACTTCTATAGATAAAAATATAACAAAATTATTTGTAACATTTAAATACTATTAATCTGTGCTTCCACCACTAGAATTTAGCATTTCTTGGATTCTTTTAGATATTTTTAATTGTGTTCTTATCAATCTCGCTCCAAGTCTTTTCAACTCTTTTGATTAATTCGGATCATGGCTGAAATTTCCCCCCCCCCCATGAAAATCAAAGCTGAGATTCCCCCCTCCCAGAAAAATTAATGAAATGAAAACTTGAAAGAATTAAAAATAATAGAAAGTTTAATTAATTAATTAATTAATTTCTTTGATAACCTCAATTAATGAATTGAATTTTTACTTAATTATATTGTCTTTAACCATCCATTCAAATAAATATTCTTTTAATGTATCTCCATTTATACCTTTCATTCTTTTAATTCTTCCTTTTATTTTTGCCCAATAAGATTCAATATTTTGAGTGTGAGAAAGCGTTTCCTTGTCAAAAAATGTAAGCTATGGTTAACAGTCATATAGTTGTATTTTTCAACATATAATAACTTGTTATAAGCTTTCCACTCATCAGAAACAATAGTTGAACCAGATTTTACAACCTTATAGATTATTCGAAGTAAAGTTGATGATGTGCGCAAGTTTATTTAGAAACATCAAAGTCTTTAAGGCTGAAATTTTCTCCCTGGGGGGATTTCAGCCTTGATCCATTAATTCTTCCTTATTTCTTAGCGAGGGTTTTTATGGATAGATTCTTTAAGAATACTCCATAGATATTCTATTGGATTCAAATCTGGGCTATTGCCTGGCCATTTTCCTTTGCCCCGTACGGTTTGAAACATTGATTCTAAAAGTTGCCTATTATCTTTTTTTCCATGGCATGGAGCTCCATCTTGAACAAAAGTCACTTTTCTTTTATTATAAACTACTTTTGGGTTCTTTAAAGCTTTTATATATATATAGGAATGATTTTATCCTGGTAATATTTTCCTGTTACTTTTTGGTCTTTTTCAACAATATGTCAAACCATTTACACACACACCCAGCCACCATAATAGAAATTTATTTTTTGGGCAAGGTGTTATTGGAACCTGACTTTTTTCGCTTGTATAATATGGATTATTCCTTTTTTTTAATTGGGTATAAAGTTGAATATGAGATTCATCAGTAAATAAGATATTATCAACTAATTCTATTGCTCTTGTACCTTTATTAAAAACCCTGCATTTTCATCAATTTGACCAAGCTTAATTCTATCATCGATATTTTTTGACTTAAAAGGGGTTTATTTTGTCTTGAATAAGCATATTTCCCTCAATTTGTTGATTTTCTATATCTTTGCATTGTTCTTCTACTTATAGTTTTACATTTTTGATTGCTTAAGCTAGAATCCAACTTGGCAGTGCATTCTCTATCAGAAACTCCGTGTTTTTCATTTATATTACGCTTTATAAAATTTTTAGTGTTTGCGTAAAATTTTCTATTCCACAAGACCTGTTTTTTCCTTATCGTTTTTCCTGTTTTCTTCATATTGTAAACAGTTTGTCGAGAGCATTTTAGATGACGTCATTTTTCTGTAGGGGACATTCCAGCTTCTAATAAACATTTTATTCTTATTCTTATTCTATTTTGATATTTAATAGTTATATTTTTGTTTTCCATTTTGAAAAGTTATTTATTTTAAAAAAATAAAATTGGCTAAATAAATATGTTTTTTATTACCACCCATTGCAAAAATTAGAGTATCCAAATTTACTTGCGCCACCCTGTACCATTTCCTGATGAATTTCATATTTTTATAAATCAATTTAGCTTTTGAAAAATTCAAGTTAACCTTCGCGGTGATCAATTTCATTTTCGTATATGTAAGTTTCACCTTTTTTTCTACCAATTTATCATTATTATTTTTCGATTTGACTTTTTTTCATAAATATTAACTATTATTAGATGAATTGAGGACTTAAAACTTTATGGAATTTAATAAAAATACATCTACTCTATTAATAAAGAAACAATATCCTTGTTTAATGATATTCCTTTTGTTTTGATAAACACTCCTTAATTGGAAGTATAACAACAAACATTGGAAAAGCATATTACAAAAAGGTATATATTTTTAATTTATTTCATAATGAGTCGGATACAAGCTATTTCAGAAAATAAACACAAAATGAACTTATAGGTAATAGGCCTTCTAACTACTCAAACATAACCAATAAAAAAAGACATGATTTAATAAGGTTGGTAAATGAAGAAGGTATTTCAATAAAAAATGCTGCAGCTGTGTTACAAATTAACTATAAGACAGGAAAGTCTATTTGGCGGAATTTTAAAAGAAATGGAATTATTGAACAAAACTCTAAAGGTGGAAGGGAAAAAAATTTATTAACTAAAGAAATAATAAATCGTATTGAAATTATTGTATCTGAAAATCCTGGATACTCATCAAAGAAATGTTAGAAAATGAAATAGGGCCTCAATTCATTATATCTATCTCTACAATCGACCGATGTTTAGCAGACCTTTGTATAACTCTAAATAAAGTACACAGGGAATTGGATGTTAATTGTGCAGAAAAAATTGCAGAAAGAAAGAAATGCGCTTTGTGGATTAATAATAATTTTTCAAATGACTATTCTTGAATTATTTTCATAAATGAATCCTCCTTTGATCTACATTTGAATAGATCGCAAGCTCATTCCAAAATCGGCCAGAGATCTAATTTAATATTACAAAAAGTTAGAGGAAGATCTGTAACTTTGATGTCTAGCTTGAGTGTCACAGTTATTTGCTTTTCGAAGGTTATATTAGAATCTACAGTAAATAGAGATATATTTTCTGAATATTTGACAGAGTTATGCAAATATGTCAATGATGAGTAAAATATGCGTAAAATATGTTTAATTCTCGACAACGCCCGTACACATAAACCTGGTGAATTAAATAGGATTACAAAAGAATATAAAGTTACATTTAAATTCTTATCATCATACAGCTACATATCAAATCCTATTGAAAATGCATTTAGAAAAATCAAGAATAATGTGTAATCTGAATTGAGGAAAGGTTCTAATGATTCATTGGTTCATTTTGTGCTTTCAGCGACTCAAACTGTTACAGCTGAGGACTGTAATGACTACTTTCGTTATATGGCTCGAATATTACAAATTGTGTATCTGGATTGCCATACATCCATCAATAAATTTTATTGAATTTTTAATATTTATTTTTCATTAATCAATTTTTTTGTATTCCTTAAAATGATCGGTTTTTAATAAATTGACAAATACAATTAAAAACTTAACAAAAACACTTAAATGATTATTCATAATCATTTATTTATAGTTTTGATAAATAATAAATATTAATTTGAAAAAGGTTTAAATTGATTGGGGAAAAAGATTAAACCATTTTGTAAAAAGGTTAAATTGGTAATAAAAAGGTTAAATTGACTGATAAAAAGGCTAAATTCACTGGGAAATGGTATAATATTAGCTGCTCTTTTGTAAATGTGTCCCCAAATCTGCCGAGCAATCCTTCTAAGAATCAACACGGTCAATCTAACGTGCAATTGGAACCGAATAAAGCAACGATCTCATTTAATATTTAGAAAATTGGTGCTCAATTGCCTGTTAATGCTTCTTCCGGAACTTCATTATTGAATCTACTCGGTCCATCTCACCCTTGCCTTCCCGCCACTGATAAGCAAGAAATGACTTAATCGTCTGATGGCAAAATGAAGTTCATCGACGTGGATGAGATTATAAAAGTGTTTCCTTCATACTTTAATCCGACTTATACTGCTCTTTGTGCTTTGTATGTAAATATGCGCTTTTGCCTTCACACCCCCATTTAGGCCTTTTAAAAATGGTATCTTTTATAGCAGCGGAGTCAGAATGCCGTTGTCCAGGAGGGCATTTTCCATTTATTCAGATGATATAAAACTGGATTTTATTATTATCCAAGAGCTTTTTATTAATTAGATATAAAAATACTGAATTAAAATCGCATATTTAATCTTTCATTTTTGATAATTTAGGGGGAAAATACCTTGAAATCCTTGTTTTGAAAAGCCTGATAATAGAAATGCCGTTTTTCTATCCAAATGTAAATAAATATTAAAATCTTCAGGTAGGCTTTTCTTTAAAACGTTGAATTCTTGATTAAATATTCATTAATGATTTGAAACAAGGGCTTTTGCGGATAAACCAATAAAAATAAAGTGAGCTTTTTGATCCCTACAAAATCAAAATTCTTCAAATTCTTGATCGATATAGTAAACAAAATGATTCGAGGTTAGGAAATTGTTTCTTGATAAAACTTAAATCCACATTTTCAAAATCGTTCTTAATCACTTTCTATTGATCATAGAGGCCTTTAATAATAGGTTTGTTATGGATGCCATCCAACTCTAGTACTTTCAGTTTCAATTGGAGGCCTTTCATTTCAAGCAGGTCTGGTGTCGTATATTCTCCTAAATATTCTAATAATTCTAGACTATGACAATTTTTGTAAACTGCAGTAATCGACTTGCTATCCGCCTCCATCAACTCCAACTTCTTCAGCCTGATCATCGGCCCAGATTTCATAAAGATGGGTGTGAATCGATCATATGGGACAAAATTTTCTTACATAATTCTATTCTAATTGGTCGAGGAAATTTAGTTTCTTGAATGAATAAAATAGTAAGAATGAAAATAAATTTATGTATTTATCAACTTTACTATCCATAAAATATCTCTTAGCTATGTTTCTTGCTATTTTAGTTGCTTCCTCAACCTATTTTCACTGTGATGCATTAATATTCTAGAATTATAACCGAGGCTTCAAAAATTTTGTGCCATATGACATGGAAATTTTGAAGCCTCGCTTATGGTTCTATTAGAATTTTAAAAAGAATTATTGCGCTATAGCTTTAATTCATTTTTTATTAAATTAATTGATTTATATTTGAAAAATTTATTAAATTTATTTATATGTTTTTAATAAGAAAAAAATATAAAAACTATAATACATAAATAGTTATAAATTACCGTTTTTAGTCACCAAATAATTGGATCTGTCTAGTTAAATATATCTGCTTTTGGTAGGATAATGGATTTCTCAAACAAGACTGAGTTACCATATGTTTCCTACTCATTTGCTATATTTAACTGCACTCCGCAGCGACAGGAAGGCTCTATCACCTTTTTTGCATCAAACTATTTGCAAATCTGATAATTATTTGCTGATATCGAGTAGTATTTATACTTAAAAGCGCACCTGGACATATTAATTAAACTTGCATGAAGCATGATTAAATGCATCAATTAAGTAATGAAGCAAAGGAACAATGAAAAATTTCATGGAAATTTTATAAAATCGCATTAAGTAGTCAATGGAATAATTAGAAATGCATAAAAAAGATAATAATAGCACAAAAAGCCCCGAGGTGACAAATTAAATATGTTAAAAAAATTATAAGTGATACAACCACAGTTATTGTCTATTCACTTTAACTAGACACCTGATGGTTTAGGAGTTTTGGTCGAGTCCATACAAAAGATCTTATTTCCTAATAAAACAACGAACGGTGTGTTCGACTATTATCATAATAACGGGCTTTCGATTGGTGTCGGCTTTGTGTCAAATTTTTTTTGAAAACGTAAGTATCAGTGTTTGAAAATGGAAACTGCAGAAGAACCACCAGAAAAGGAAACGAAATTACAACAGACTTAGCACAGATGTAGCCAATTGTATTGATACAATAAGAATGTACTTTGAAAACGAAGCATAACAAAAAAAAGACAATTTGTGACGCGACCTGTGGATAGAACAGCTGAGTGTTTTAACATTGGAAGAAAGACGGTGATTGAAATTCGTAAAACGCTTCAAAATGGAGGGAAATTTAATGATGACGATACAAGAAAAAGAAGTATGATTGTACCGATAGAAGCACATGAGAAAATTAGAGACACTATCAATGGCATGTATAAGTTAAAAGAACTTGTAACTTTAGATACACTTCACACTATGTTATTGAAAAACAATGGTGTATGGAAATGGTGCAGAACAACATTATACAAAGTTATGAAGAGTAAGTTAGGTTATTATTTTGGAAAACAAAAAAGTTATTATGAAAACATGAAAAAATATAGATATTGCTATGCAGCGAATTAATTATATTAAAAACGTTAGAAATTATCGTCCTGAAGGACGTCTTATTTTCTATGAAGATGAAACATGGGTGACAAAAAATAGGACTACACAAAATGTATGGTTAGATAGTGAAGGCAATGGAGGTTTGAAAGTCCCCAAAGAAAAGGGTGAAAGATTCATTGTATGCCATATAAGCAGCTCAACGTGATTGGTGAAGGAAGCGAACTTAATCTTTCGAGGATCTAAAGCTTTAAATAAATCGGATTATCACACTGAAATGAATTCAAAAGTGTTCTTAGAGTAGATGGAAGGAAAGTTTTTCCAAATATGCCTTCAGGATCCGTCTTAGCTGTCGACAGAGCATCATATCATATGACACTAAATGATGAAACTAAACCTGCATCTTCCAATTTTCGAAAAGAGCAGTTTGCAGAATGGCTTTTTTATCATGATGTGCATTACGAAAACATGAGTACAAAAGAAGATTACATGAAAGTTACTCGCGTTGAGTTGGGTGCATTATGTAAACAATTTAAACCTGAACCAGTTTATAAAATTGTAGAACTTGCTGAAAAATTCGATTGCAAAGTAGTATTTCTCCCTGTCGCACACCCAGAGCTGAATCCAATTGAGCTTTTATGGGAAAATCTAAAGCAAGAATGCGCAAAGAAAAATGTGAACTTTTCTTTAAAAGAAGTAGAAGAAATAGTAAATCAATTTATCGAAAATTTTGATGATGCGGAATGGACAAAATATATCAAACATTGTGAACTTATTGAAGAAAAATATCTGATGTCTGCAGATGTTGTACCGATATGCTTCGAAAATAAACTTCAAGATGAGCAAGATTTTTGTGACCCCATAACTGAATGAATAATTTGAATTTTGTATTGTTTTTTTTTAGGATTTAATTGAAATATCTGTGAAAAAATTTAAAGTTAAGTGTAACTTCTTGTGCGCTATAGGTCTAAAAAAAAGACGTGTCTTGTTATCGCGAATAGACAATAGTTTAACTCAACTCAATTTTGAACAGAAAATTTCATATGAAATACAAGAATCAAATTATTTCATTCTCTGAAACTATGACTGGCTTCAAAATCAACCGATAGAATGGAAGAGTAGAAATTGAATGAATGAAGTTTTTATTTTATTTTTAAAATAAACTTGATAAAAAAAAGATATGCCTTTAAAGGTAATTGAGAAGTATGGCCATTATGTAACAACTATAATAGAAGAGAATTATATGGAGTCTTCCTTAAGATTAAGAGATATTGTAAGAACCTTAAGGTTATTAAAGTAGGAGAGGTAAGGATACATTGAGATTCTTTCATAAGGAAATTGAGACATATCAATGCATACAAGATGGTTTAGAAAGGCACTTCAAGGGGCATAAAGAATGTTTAAGAAATACTCATTTCTTAGGATTTAAATCAAACTATTACAATTAAAAAGTTCCATTTTGATTCTATGGACGCTACAGTTTACAAAGAATATACAGTATACGGACAATTTAATCCACGCAAAGGATCTAAAGTATATACACAATATCATAGATATAAAGAATATTTCGATTATAAGCTCTTTGAAACATTGAGATTTCAAAAGGGTCAATTCATCTATACAAATGATTGAGCAGATAGCAAAAGATTTCAAGGCTTTACTAACTTTGATTTAATACAAGGGTTGGAATTTATGACAATAATTGTCCATTTCCATATATTTTCCAAGATGTATTTAAGATGAAAAATGCACCGAATATAAAAGAATTGGAATTTTGTGACAACGAAAGGTTTGATGGAGCATGGTAAAATCCAATAAGTGATTTTGGCCTCAGATTAACTCAATTTTCGAATTTGGAATAGACTAGTTTGGTAGAGGTCCACGTGATTTATCACCATTATTTGAAACTAAATTCCCAAATTATATTTGAGTCGAGTATATATGGCACTTTAAATTGGTTGATTAAAAATTTGGTTGAATTAAGCAAAAAATCAAAAAGGGAATAAAGTGCCTTATTATGATCCCCTTATAAATTTGATCAAAAAGAGTCATCTTAAGTTGGAATTATTAAAAAGATGACCATAGAATGGAGTTTTTTTTATTAAAAATGTTTTATTCAGGAGCGTTTTAAGTCATGTATATGCTCTAATGAAATTGTAGTGCCTCAATTCGCTTTACAAACAAGGCATTCACCCAATCATCGACTAAAGAAGGGGAACACTATTTAGATTTGGAAAGCATGTCCTTTTTCCCTCAAAGAGGTTTTTGTTTATTGCTTGACCAATTCAATTATAAACTCGTTCAAAAAAAACTGTTTTCAGGGAAAAGAACAGCCCTATTGGACAAGCTTGAAATTCTTAAGCCACATTAAAGTCATTGAACTTTTAAATCGGAGCTTCGCTCACTACAATCGGATTCTTTCGTCAATTTCTTTTTCCACATTTTGAATAAATATGCTGTTGAAATAATTAATTCAAATTCCATGATTCTTTATAATTTGTGATTTTATGTATTTTGTACAATCAAAAGTTATAAAAATAGTAGACATGAGATATCCAATTCATTTTTCGTTGATTATTTTAGTCTGAAAGTGTAGTAAATGCACTTTCCAAAGAAACAATCTTAAGAATATAACCTTTTTACACATTCAGGTAATTGACTTTATTCCATCTTTCAGCCTCTTCTATCAACGACATTGGACAGAGAAAGAGGGTAAAACCGGTCTGATTTAATCTATAGAGGGACAATACACAATTTTTACATACTATTATAATGGTATTTATACTTGCTCTATTTTTATCCTTTACTTTTTCTCTCAATCTGGGCAGTGACAGGAGTTGGAGCTATATGATGGAGTCTAAAACTTTATTCTATTTAAGATATCCGTGATTCAAGTAAAATTAATTTATTTCAAAGTTTAGATATGATATTTTAGAGAAACAATCCTTAATTTTAGAGCATTAAAATTTCTACCACCCTGTAGTTCATAAATCCAAGTGCTTTAAAAAGACATTCATTTGTTTGATATGCTTCTTACCAAATCGCTTGAGTTCTGGATAAATGGCTGATAAACAAGGAAGTCGAATTTCTCGGGATGTGAGTTAAGGATTCTTTAACTGCCAATTGAAATAATATTTTGTAAGGTAAATGGGCAGGAGTGGTCTTTCCATTTACCATTATTGAGCTTTTAATTGAAAAAGAACTTTTCAATAACTTATGCGTTTTTTCTAACTTCAAACTTGATTTCTTTCCCACTTCAAATGTAACTGTATAATTCAATTCATAAGATTTATCTTCGAGTTCCCAGACATTCGACTGATAAGCCATCTTGGGTCACTTTCCAGCCATACGCACCTTTATCTTCAATATCTCCCTTAAGTTTAAGACTAGCGTTGTAATAAGGCATTTTTGCTCTCCAGTTGACATTGATACAATTTGCAAAATTAGGATAAACATAAACATACTCAGGCGTGTCAAGTTCAAGGTCGTTTAAAGTTCTATGAAGTCGTATTCCATGAATAAAACCATGATACATCCCTCCAGTAACACCAATAGCGTTGTAATTAAAGTCTAAAGTCACTAACCCCACTACCATCATCTCCTATTGAAGATATTCTTATGGAGAGTTCGACTGGAATATATTCAATGCTTTGGTATCTAAGTTCATTATAGCCTCTACTATGATAATTAAGAATGGTGACCGAGTCCTCCTTATCTTCACCAATACGTAAATCATTATTACTTACCCATAACCGCTTGCCTCTACTTATATTAAACTGTATGAACATGCTTGGTCGGCTCAATTTCGACAAAACCTTTGTAGTAAATGTCTAATTTCTTTAGCTCCACATTAGAGTTACCTGCCTTCAAAACCACAAATTTGCCTCCTTTTTGACTAAAGAATTCCAACTTTAATGGACAAGCAATAGTTCTTCTTTCTTCGTTATCAATTTTGACCATAGCATTTTCTCCCTTTTTCACAACAGACATAAATTCCTTTGTTAATAAGTTCACCAAGCTGATGTTTTTGCTTAAAGTATTTTATTCCAGTAATAGCAGGAAGGTAAATATATTCTTTATCAGAAATAACTTCATCAATACATTCGTGATATTTGTTTTCTATAAAACAAAGTTGGGTGCATATGGGCTAGGCATTTTATAATTCTTTTATGTTTGATTTTTCTTGTAACAAATCACTTTTGAAAATCTGGGATATAATATGAAACTTGTATTAAAACTCTGTATTCGCTTAGAAAATGCCGTTTATTTGTGGATTTTCTTTGATTTCAAATGTTGATTTCCTTATAATTTTGGTTGAGATAAATTGAGAATAGATATATTAATAACTCGACGAAAAATAATGATATATATCAAAATGGAAGGGTACTAGATGATCATATATGCAACTTTTCAACCAGATTCGTTGAGCCGTTGTGCTCCGAAAAAGCGTGAGACACGGCGAGACTGGCATTTTTTCTATAAATATATAAAATACCTAAAAAAGGATTTCTATAAAAATGATTTGCAGGAAAATGTAGATAATCTCATCTATATACGACGATCTGAACCCGAGTGGCTCCATTTGGGTCGTCAGTCTTAATTTTGACCTCGAGTTTGAAATTAAACACCAATTCCTTTATTGAAATCCGGCTTCGGAAATTTTCAAACTGTACTCAAGAAAAAATAACATCCATAAGTGCTTTTTTAATAAACAAGATAGGACGGACAAAATAGTACTTTTATGGTCAATTTCTAAAGCAAAGTTTTAATAAAATGGTTGAATAAATTTTTTTTACAAAATCTACGTTTTATTTAAATCTAAATATCCATAGAAGCCTAAAATCCAAATAAAAGTCGAAGATTTTGAATAGAAATGGTGTTTTAGACATAACCGAAGAATGTCCAGACAGGATATCTGGCTTCGGGGTATGGATTCACTGAGATGATTCTAAATTTTCGAGCCCTAGAGCCTATTTAAAAGAAGTTTCATATGGGAGTTTATTTTCGTTCAGAGTAGTCACTTTTTGATTCTTTGGTTAATTCAACCAAATTTTTAATGATTATTAATCAACCAATTATTTAATAAGTAAAATGGGTGAACGAAAATAAAGTACTATATAAGTTTAATTATGGAATTTAAATAGCTAGCTTTTTTGTTGATGACAGGAAAGATTTTACAGGATTTACCACTTTATATGTATCATGGTGCACATAAGCAGTGACAATTTTCATAAAATATGGTACGAATTTTTTCAATTGATCAAATCAAATGGCGATAGGCGCTCAAGATGTTAAATGGGGCATTTATTCCGGGACTATTTTTATTTAAATAGGGACAAACTTTAAGAAATACAAAATGAAAAATGAAATCCCTACTGAAATAAGAGAGTTAATAATTAAAGCATACGATGAAGGTAAAACAATGCGTACTATCAGTTCTTTATATGGTGCAGTAAGACCTCTGTTTCAAGCATTGTGAAAACTTTTCTTTTAGAAGGAATAGTCGATCCAAAGTCAAGAGGTGAACATAAAGAACCTATGCTTGATAATTATCATAGATTTACAATAAAGGGGTGGTCAGATGAAGACCCTTGTAAGACATTAGAGCTTTTAAAAAAGCTGATATTAAATCGGTTTAACATTAATCCAAGTATTTCTACAATAAGTAGAGCAATTTCTGGATTTTCATACACTTTAAAGCGTATTACCAGGGTTTCTGAACCTAAAAATTGCGAAAAAGTTATAGAAGAAAGAAGATTATATGCAGAAATAATTTTAGGTTTCAATGAGGTAGTTTTGTGGCCGATATCTTGTCGGTACAAATGCAGTAAAAATCGTACCTCAATTGAGAAGTAAAAATATTAGTGTATGTAGTGCCATGTTGAAAGACAAAGTTTTTTCTTCAAACTCCAAGACCGCGCTTTTAATACCGACACTTTTGCCACTTTTATCGATGATTTGTTTCTTCAATTTAGAATTCAATCAATGGATAACATGATTTTGGTGACTAATAATGTAGCATTCCATCGTACTAAATCTGCAATTGAAAAAATAAGAACAAGTGGACACATATATACGCCTCCCCCTTATTCTCCTTTTTTCAACCCGATTGAGAACATGTTTTCTGAGTGGAAAAACATGATAAGATTAGGGGCCGAGAAAAGTGAGGAGTTGACACAAGGAATAGATGATACATTCGAGTTGATAACCGGAAATCATTGTGTGAATTATTATTCACTTATTTATAGGATGCTTCTTAGATGCTTAAATAGAGAAATAATTTTTGATGGATAAAGTTTTATGAAATTAAAAATATTGTATAATTAAAAGTGATATTTATTGCTTAAATCTTTGAAAAATAATAAAAATTAATCATTTTTATTATCTAATACTATTATCAACATCTTTTCAAATTAAAATAAGCATAAAAATAAGTAAATATTATATATGCATAAAGGTTTTATAATTCCTTAATTACAAATGTTAGTTGTAAAAACAAAATAATACAGTTAAATACATTTTACAAGGTTTTTGTCTCTGTTTAAATGAAAATAGTCCCGGAATAAATGCCCCATTTAACATCTTGAGCGCCTGTCACCCTTTCATTTGATTAATTGAAAAAATCTGTACTATTTTTATGAAAATTGTCAGTGCTTATGTATACCATGATACATATAAAGTGGTAAATCTTGTATGCATAAAATTTTTCTAGAAGTTTTTTTCAGCCCGAAATTGGTCATGGTATGTTGAAAGAGAAAAGCGAAATCTTTAAATAAATGTAACCATTTTATTGGCATCGCGATTACAACCATAAACAACAGGATCTACGTAGTCACCAGGCATAATATGCACCTGACAATTAATTGATTTTTATATATTGCGCATGAAACTTTGCATTTAAATAGTCGAATTGGAACCCAAAAAACATAATCACAATAATGCAACTTATTACAATAATAGTCACAGCCGTAGTTTTAGGCCAAATGAATATAGGTAGTAAGTTTGTAGCTGGTCTACCACAAAAAGCTCAAGCCACTGCTCAAGCTAGTGCCCAGGCTCAGGTGCATGCCCAAGATGGTCAAGCACAGGCTCAAGCTCAAGTCCAAGTTCAGGCTGGTAGTGTTGTTTTGGTTCAAAGACCTGGCCAACCACAACAAATACCTCAACAAACTCCTATCGATCAACCCATCCCACAAGTCCCTGGTCAAGCCAATACTCAAGTAAGTCAGAAATTAGTTATTCAGAATTGTTCGGTCAATTCTTGTTCTCAAGGCCAATCTTGTTATTCTTTCCCAGCTTTTGGGAAAAAATGCGTTAAAAATTATGAATTAAAATTGAGAACTCCTCGACCATCTTAAAATAAATAGCTTTTTTAATTAACTCAAATTTCCCTTTAAGTCCGTTTTTGGTCAATTTATGAAAATAGAAACAGTTTTCAAGAAAAAATAAAACTTCATCTTTTTACCCATAAAATTGGTTTACATTTACTGTTTTTACTTATAAAAAAGCAAGACACTTTTATTTATTACTCCTCAGCTGTTTAAAAATCTCATAGCACTTACAAAAGTTCCGATGATAGTTTAGAAAGACTTTAATGTATTAAATAATCATTCTATATTTTTAATAAGGATTATTTTAATATTATATATGGTGGCCTATAATAAGCTGTAACTTTTTGCCACACAGCTGTTGGAGGGGCTCCTTAACGACCCCTTCCAATGCAAAAAATAATACTTATAAACAACCTTCATATGGTTGTTTTTATGATTCCAATTTATCGATTAAAAAGCAACCACCTTATTTGGGTTCAACTCGGAAAATGCTATTCTTAAGGAAAATAAAGTGGCAAGCACACTTGTTCATGATACCTTGGATTTCTATGAATATTCATGAACCTTAAAAAACCAAAAAGCATTAAATACGTTTAATCTTTAGAATTAATCAAGCCAGTAGTGGGGATGACCAGCTGTTGTATCACACCTTCTTTACCGGAATTACCACCCAGTCAAACCGACATTTGGAAGCTGGTTGACCGGCGAGTTTTTTGGATGGCTTGAGGCGGGATGAGCTGCGAACTTGGATTGGGGATGATTTGCGGAGTAGTGATAGGGACGATGTTAATGGGGCTTGGTCATAGAATGGCACCCCATATCCGTTCCATACGCTAAGCTTGTAGGACTGTAATAGGGGGTGACTCCCAATGGTTTGGGATTAGGCTGCTTAGTAAAAGGTACAAAGTTGAAAGAATTTCTTTTCATAACAAAGAAAGGAGCTTTGCTATTTTATTGTAGGGAATTTTTCATGAAACGTTTGAGGATTTTGCTCCTTTGAGATCTACGTCTAACCAAATATTCCGAAAAGCTATAAAACACCTTGTAACAAGAAATTGGCCAAATATGCTGACTAAACTCTTTCTTCCGCTTTTTGTACAACAAAGCTTGTCTTTCGCCTTAGATCGTAGGCATCCTACTAGCCCCGGAAAACGGACGCAGAAGAGTAGCAACATGGATGCGTTGAGACCTGTTCGAAGGAATTATTTCAATCAAGATGACCGCGATCTAATAAGCACTTATATCGAAAAGGCTGAAGAAGAGGACAGCCGCGACGATTATGAAGTCGAGGATGACCAAGAGGAAAACTACAATGCTAACAAAAAGGCTACGAAAACGACCAACACTCTAATTGATTTGTGTACTTCGCCAACTTACGACAACCTCCTGCCGACTCAAACCGTGTATGTTTACTCGGGCAATGGGCCTACGCCGGTCTACGCCGGCAGTCTGAACCCCGTCTTCATTAACGATGAAGCACGCCCAAATCAATCTTTAACCTCCAACATCCAATTGGGTCCCAGCGGAGGCCTCCAAACTCCAAGCTTGAACCTCGGTTCTTTAACCACTGGAAATGGCTATTGGAATCAATACCCCGCATACTCCAGCTTGCCTTATTATCCGAATCAAGGCTCGCAATTGGGAAGTATTAGCTCGCCTGTAAGTGGCATCAGTTTTGGGAACCGACCTCACAATCCTAGCTATGGGCCTTATTATAAAAGATAATTTACCAAAACAAGATGAAAAGTCTTTTAATTAATGATATTGAATAAAGTTTTATTACAAATAATTAAGTCTCTTTTCCAAAATTATCCTTTTTACGGTGACTATGTTTCTCTTAAAGAAACAATTTGGTCTTCATCTCTAATGTCGTGTTAAGGACACAGGCTGCACCAAAAGCAGGGAAAGAATAGCAAGTCTCTACATTAAGACACTTTTGTATTAAACGCCATCTACCTTCAATGCACTGCATTAACCCTGCCTGGTTTCTTTCTCCAATACAGTCGATTCGCGTTTCTTGGCATTCATTCTTAATGCCTTGGGTGAGTAGGATGGCATGGTGATATCGCATTAGTTATAAAATCTTATTTATTAGCTTCTTTTTATGTTAAGGTTCTCATTCTATTTATGCTCATCTTATTAAAAGGTTGCTTAGTGCAAATAATCACTGACTTTCAAAGTTTGCAATCTAAATTAATTTCAAATAAGTTTCAATTTATAGTTCTTTTTTAATGCTTTCGTTCTATGAACAATTCTTACATTTTGTAAATCAAACATTGACCTTTAAATAGCCCATTGGTGAAGGTGTAGGAAAATATATTCCAAATCTTTATTCTCTATAATATTAATATTTTTGAATGTATCTTCATTGATTATAACTTTTCCAACTATATCAGAGTAAATGAAACGGAAATGGCCCATTTAATATTGATAGGCATCATTTATATATCCTAATTTGAATATCCTAAATCTTATTGGAAATGGTTCTTTTGAACATTTTTCTTATAAAAATTTAGCTTTTTGAACTTATTTTTTATCAATCATTTCGAAATGGTAAGAATTTATTGGCCACAAAATAAATTCATAAATAATTATATGCTAATTTTCAATCATTTTTTCTCAAAAAATAGCTTCAATTTCTTCATATGGCTCTTTATTTAGAGTACTCTATGTATTAAATAATTGATTGATTAATAATTTGGTTGAATTAATCAAAGAATCAAAAAGGGAATAAAGTGCCATATTGGTGTACAAGGAAAATTTAAGTCCAAAATATGTTTCGAAATTCCTTTGGAATCATTTTACAACCGAAAGTCTTATATTGTCGACACTAAAGGCTAAAATTCTCTATGATGCGTTATCGAGGCTTAAAATCGTAGTTTAAATAAAACATTAATTTTATGTATTTTTGTCTAATAAAAAGACATCCTTTTTAAGACTTTATCATGTGAAACAAGGATGTTGCATGACTAAAACTTTGGCATAGATGGAGGCTTTATAAAGTACATATGGAATTCTTTATAAATGAAATCATTAATTTGGGTTTGATTTTATAAAGTTGATCGATAGAAAATGATTAAAATATGGAGATGAACTTTCATCAAATAGATTATGATAACATTAAGATCTGACCAAATTGATGATAAGATCGTAGCTTTGGATTTCCAAACTTATGGGTCAAAACAATCTACCATCAATCAAATCATTGATTCCAAAGGAATATAATACAAGTGATACCAAATTATATATGGTACTTTATGAACAATAATCATTGAAAATTTGATTGAATTAAGCAAAAAGGGAATAAAGTGCCATATTCAAAAGAATCAAGTTGTATATGAATAAAAGTAAGAATTTGATCAAATCTGTCCCCTAGTAATAAAAAACAAATAATTCTATAGAAATCATTGAGTTCTCATTCCAAAACGATAAATTGTTCAGCTAGCAAATTCCTGCTTTTAAAAGATGAAGATAGTAATAAAATCTATTTATTCTTCAGCAAATTAGCGGGATAATATGGATCCATCTTAGCTATAAATAGGATATAAAGGTATAAATAAACTATCGATTCCATTTTTGGTTTCATAAGGTTCGAAAACCTCAAATAGAAGAAGTTTCGATGGAGATACTCTGGACATGATGCATGAATTAGGCGTTCTTCGGCTATAAGTCCATTATATGGGGATCATAAATGCTATAAAAAGTATTAGTACATATGTTTAATGAATAATATTTATTAATTGATCCGAAAAATGGAATAGATCATTTGAATATGAACTTTTTTAGTAATCTATTTCTATAAGGGAGATTTGGATAAAAATCGTCGAAAAAGTAAATCTCCTTTATAAAAAAAAGGTTATATAGGAATTAATTTTCAAAAGTTTCTTAGCTTGGGTAATTACAACCTACTCTTTTCATAAACCATATTGAATAGACTTAATTCTCTTTTTTGCTCATGAGATAGTAAGGAATGAAGTTCTTAACGATGAAAAATCAAGGCATAATGAACACAAAGTGAGTCTCATTTTATAAAATGATAGAACTCAATATTATTAAAACTCTTTACATACAAGATACTTATTATCCATGGAGGTGGTTATTAAAGAACCGACCGACAGTTGCGTGGAAAAAAGGTGCAGTTTGTTATAGATGACAAAAGGCCGATATACAATATTAGAGATTTTAAATAATACTTATTAAAACTATAGAATGATTATTAAGCCATTTTAACTATCATTGGAACTTTTACAAGTGTTACGAGATTTCCACACATCTGAGGAAAAAAAGATATTTATGCCTTGATCTTTTATAAGTAAATCCAAACCAAGTTTATGGGATCAAATACAAATGAGTAGAAAAGTGTGAAGAATAAATAAAGTTAATAAGAAATGAACAAGAGTATCAAGATAGATAGTGCAGAACTGATTAACCGAGTAGATGAACTATCATCATTCTCTTTTGACTTTTTAGACTTTAACTTTCCATCAGACAAGGCTTTCGGATCAGAGACACCAGCTTTACAATTAGTTTTACCGCCACTGACAGTAGAAAGAAAGCCCAACACCTTACAATCCAACTCCTTATCCTTAGACTCCAGATTAGAGCCGCCATTAATTTTCTTGATGTTATCCAATTCGACTTGATTAAAATCACCGGTAATATCCAAAGCGCCACTAATAGATTCCAATTTGTTAGCCTTGATTGATTTTAATTGGGTATTGTTGGAGAATTTAAAGGCACCATCCACCTTAACCAAATTATCGATACTGATGTTGTTTAAATTCAAATGATTGATGACACTGAACCCTCCACATTGGGTTAATGTCGGAAGGGATAAGTTTTGGAAAGCATTTCCGGAGAAAGCTAGACTGGACTTAATAGAAGTAAGTTTCTCCATCTTTAAAGTTGTACAATTGGCGATGGTGATGTTTCCACCGATGGTTTCAAGTTTCGACAAATTAATGGTTGACTTCAAGTTGTTGCCACTAAAATACATCCAACCCTTCAATTCCTTCAGTTGGGGCGCACTAAATGAGGTCAAGTTGTTATTTGAACTGACAGTGATGGAATCCAAAGATTCCATGGGCAATTCGATCTTGGAAATCGCATTATTGGTGAAATCTAGGTTAGAGATTTTGGTTAATTTGGACTTAAAGTCATTCAAGTTGGGATTTCCAATCACTTTTAGGTCTTCAATCTCTTTTAACCCCCCAAAATCAACGGAGATCAACTCTATGTTATTTTCGATTTGAACCTTCTTCAATTCGCCCAACTTTTTGAATTGAATTTGATCACAAAAGCGAGTGTCTTTCACTATGAGCGTGTCAATTTGTTCGACATTTGATGCCACGATTCCTCTTACTTCTTTACCACTAATCGTTAATGTTCCTATTGAAGAACAACCTTCCATTTTGCTTACATCAATCGATTCCACGCTGACTTGGTCACAACCGTCAGCTTGGACGAAGGCAAAGAAAACGTACATAAAGAATTTCATTTATCAATTAAATAAATTGATGCCCTATTTATATTGAATTTTCGTGTTTCGGTTCAATTCCTGCCGTTTTGGATTATTTTGTTGATTCTGACCGAATTTGCAGCAAAATAGTAAATAGACGAGAACGGTTAATGATCGAATAGTCTACGTAATCAACAAAGTGTTATGATTTAATATTGTGGGATTAAATCATGATTTTAACTTCAGTTTTACGTTTTCAATGCACATTAAATTGTATTGAAAACAATTATTTATATGACTCTTTAAGTCCCCAATAATTGGTTGATCTAAATTCATTAATAATTTGGTTGAATTAAGCAAAGAATCAAAATAGGAATATAGTGCCATATAAATATTTGTTTTTTGTGACAATTCAATGGCAATCTAGTTTATGATCAAGTACTTGGATGATCACAGGGTGAGAGGTAGATATTTTACTTGATCCGATAACATATGTTCCCATCTAAGATCTTATTTTGAAGAAGATAACAATTAAATCTTATGATTCCCACTATACACTCCCGTCAAAAGTGATTCAGTGTTTGGGAATTCGAACTTAAATGGTAAGTCATGAATGAGTAAGACTTCAAGCAAACTAATACTCATATGGTAGATATATATAGCCTTTGTCTATAACATTAAAAATATTATAGATTATTTTAAATTTACAAAATTTTCATTCTAGAACATTCTAAAATACCGCAAAATTGTTCATTTTGATTTCAAATCCTTAGCAGAATGTATTAAGGCTTATTTAAATGACAATAAGAAAATTGAAACAAGAATTATCGAACTTGCTTTAAATGGAAAATCTTCAAGAAAAATAGCTGAAATTGTTGGAGTTTCACAAGCAACTGTGTCCAGAGTAATAAATAGAGTTGAAAAAAATACTCCAGAATCTATAATAGGTCATCCTTATATCTTAGATAAGTATGATGAAAAAATATATTGGAAGATTAGCAACAAGTAGTAAATGCTCCACCTCTACAGAAATACAGCGAGAACTCAAGACCTATGCAGGAATATCCGCCTCTTCGAGTACTATACTGCGCATATTAAAACGTAGCAACATCGTATCTATATACAAAAAGAAATACCCACAATTAAAAAAATCTCATCTTCGAGCAAGATCAGAATTTGAAAAAACACACAGAAATTGGAAAAATAAGGACTGGGATATGGGTATATGGTCAGATTTGACTAAAGTAAATATAGAGGGATCTGATGGACGTGATAGAACTTTCAGAAAAATCGAGGAACCACTCAAAGATCACAATATTACTCAATCAAAAAAAGTCGGTGGTGGATCAATTATGGTTTGGGGATGTATGCTTTCATCAGGTGTTGGGTATCTTTGTAGAATTGATGACAGTGTTAATGCTGAGATATATGAGACTATTCTGGATGACGAGCTGATGTATACATTTGACTTGTATGGCTTGGACAAATCTAAAATTGACTTTCAAAATGACAATGCGTCCTCTCATACCGCTTCAAGTATAAAAAATAGTTTAAAAGAAACGAAATAAAGGTAATGAGATGGCCTGCACAATCTTCTGAGCTTAATCAAATTGAGCACCTATGGGATCATATGAAAAGAGAGCTAAAAATTCGACCACCATGTAAAGACAAAGATAAACTTTGGGAGAGAATTCAAGATGTATGGAAAAATATGTCAGCTGAAGTATGTCTTAATCTTGTTAGGTCAATGCCTAGAAGACTCGAACAGATAAGAAAAACTAAGGGGGTGCACACAATCTATTGATTTTTCATTTTTAAAAAAATTCGACAAAACACAGAATCACCATTCTGTGTTTTGTCGAATTATATCTCTATCAATATTTAAAAGATATCTATAATATTTGGATATGTTATAGAAAAATACTGTATCTATCTATCATATGAGTATTGGCTTGGTTGAAGTCTTACTCATTCATGAATTACCATTTAAGTTCGAATTTCCCAAACACTGAATCACTTTTGACGGGCAGTGTACTTTATGTTTATATAGTATGACTTATTATTATATTTTACTGTTACAAATTTACTACATAAACTGGCATAATTTGACTTATTATCTGAGGGGTAGATAATTGACCTGATCCATAATTATAAAGGTTTATCTCTTGAATTTACTTGAGAAAAAAACAAGTCCTTTTTTGGTAATTTCACTTTTGACCCATAATCTTTTTTATATAAGATACAGATTTATTTTAAAAAGAATCTATTAAACATTCTTTGTATTTTTTTATGTAAACAAGCAATTTTGATTTCAAGTAGAAAGAATGTTTAATTGATGGCATTTATATAGAAAAAGATTGATTTAATAACTCGGATTATTCATATTTTACACCTTTTAACCCCAATGGACCAATAGAATTGGCAACAACTTTTCGAATAATCTTGTCATCCTCTTCTTTAACTACGTATACATCCGAGCTATAAAGCGCATTATTGGGCATCAAAGCTTGACTCCTACATTCCACCTTGTAGCTGCCATCAATCTCATGGAAATCTTCGATTTCAAAAATAGATTGGATAGGATCCGAATTGGAGAACGTGGTAGTCATATCGATCAGCGCGTGGCCTTGAGGTGGAATTTGCACTATTTTGGCTGTACACGATTGGGGGTTGTTTTTGTTATACAGCGGCTTAATGGTTGGGTTGTAGTTGCCTTTGGTATTGCAACATTGTGGACATTTCCTACAATCTAAGGCTAGGATCTTATTGATCAACAAACTTAGTGCGTTCATATCTTTGACTCAAAGTTGATGGCTTTTATAAACATTAGGCATGGCGTTCATGTGGCTTTAGTAGGCGTTGAAAAGGCATTTATTTCTAAATCGGGCCCATTACGGTGGTCAAATCATATTCATCCAAATAAATGTCCTTAATGGAATAATAAACTTGGCTTTCATAACTATCCTCGCGATTGGTTACCGTACAGCTGAGGAAAGCAGCATTTCTCCCTTGATAATTAGACAGCTTAATGGACTGTGTTACCGAGGCCTTTTTACTGAACTTGGTTACCACGTTGATGACGGCTACTTGGTTTTCAAAGCTTATGATTTAGGCTGTGCAACTCAATGCTTTGTTTATAGCTTCATAGAACCTTAGGAGCTTCGATGGCTTTCCCGTTGCAGCTCTTACATCGAGGGGATCCTTTTTTTCTTGCTCATCACGGAAAAGATCAATAGTTGTGATTTCATTTGTTCAAAAAGCTTCTATAGTCTTATTTAAAGCTAGAAAGTTCCGCGTCTGAATCTTGATTTTAAGGTGGCGTTTCTTTGGTTCCAAATGCAAAGTTAAATCCAATGAAAGCATTCATTGGATCAATTTATTAAGAGTAACATTTCAATTGAGGTGATTGGCCAGTTTTGATCGAAAGTCCACACCTCAAAAGCATAGAAATCTAAAGTCTAAATGTCATGCCAATGCCCATTGGCTATAGAGAATATAAAACAAGAGATCGAAGCTGTTAAAAGATTAAGGCACGGAAATGTAAGGAATCATTAGAAGAATCGAAATAGGCACCAATTGAGACAGGAGTAATATAATGATTTTGTTTGAAGCCTATACTTGCTTACTCCTTACAATAATATTAAGTTGAAAACCATTTTTACTAATTTTCCTTCAAGTTAATAGGAAAATTGATATGGATTCCTAGAGTTAATCATATGACTAAAGTTCTATAAACCTGTTTCCAACAACGTGGAAAAGAGTTCGAGGGTTTTAGCAATGGTTTGATTAATGTTTGAAATCAGTAATAAAGATGGTTTTAGCTAAAGAAATAAGTCATTAGCTATAATGTGATTCTATGTTTCACCCATTTTTCAGCGAAATGCTTTGGCTGCAATACGGCACTTTATTCCCTTTTTGCTTAATTCAACCCAATTTTTAATGATTATTAATAACCAATTCTTTAATGATTATTAATCAATCAATTCTTTAATAAAAGGACTACTCTGAATAAAGTGCCATATACAAATTAATTAAAAATAGCTCATTAGTAGAACTAATTAAAACTGCCATGTTAATGATTATGAAACATCATTCAATGAAAAGATCCAAGGTGAGGAGTCAAGAGCATGTGACGTAGCAAAACATGATTTCAAAAGCATAAACAAAAAGCCATGTCGAATAGAAGGAGGATTTGGGACGAAGTTAGAAGAGCTAAATTTAGGTTTAATTATCATTTTATTTATACTAATTAGATGACTTCATAACCATAAATGAACCAATTGCCAATTAAGGGATAATATTATCATAAACCAACCTGTTTGAACCAGATCTGTCCCAAAGTATAAAGTATAAAAGCTTGCCAACATTGACAAAGGAACAATGAACAATAAGCGCAGGAAGAGCGAGAGCAACATGAACGAGTTCCAGGCAAACTTCTACAACCCATTTGAGATCAAAACACGTCGCAGAACCAGCAAAGTGCAGCACGATATCCTGGAAAATTCGTTTTTGCAAAATAACAAGCCCAACTTGAACTTAAGGAAGAGTCTGGCTTATCAGCTCGGCATGACGCCTCGCTCTGTGCAGATTTGGTTCCAAAATAGAAGGGCTAAGCAGAAATCGCAAAGCCAGCAACAGCCACCTCCGATCAAGGCTGTGGAGAACCAATCAATGATTAGCGAGGTAGATCTGTTCAAAAACCAAGAAGTCAAGAATCTAATGCATCAATACCCAATGTTTTTGAATTCCAGTAATAGCAGTATAGACAGTTTCGAGTCACCAAATTTAAATCCCTACTTTGATCTCCGTAGAAACTCCTGTCCTAACACCAATCAATACCATCCTAACTATTTATCTGATTTGCAGCCTATTAACGAAGATTGGTCTAATTTAAATGAAATGTTGGGGATTAAGGAGCAATTTTATATATAATAAACTATTCTTTGTTTTTTCTAAAAATCTTTGATCAATGTTCTTTTAATATTTATTTGCTAGAACAAATAAGAAAACCAAAACCTTATTTCTATATAAAGTCCTTCAAAGATATCCTCAATATGGCTCTTTATTCCCTTTTTGTTTAACTCAACCAAATTTTTAATGAATATTGATTATTTAATAAAAGGACTTAAAGTGCCATATGCAATTAATAACGATTTTATTATCGATTACTTTTGTAATAGATAAAAAATGAAATGAAATTGAACGACGAGATTAAAGAGTGCCATCTTAGCTATAGTAGTAGCTCATCAAGTACATAATTGGAGTAGAAGAATCGTTAGAAAAGAAACCATGATTTTAACTAATTATATTGGAAAATTTGGATGGAATAAAGGCTGGAAGATTTATAAAAAGAATTTGGTGAGAAGACAAACAATTTAATCACAGAGTACAGTATGAAATTACAAAGGGGTTTTGGATTAGTTGAGGGCATTATAAGTTTAACATTCAAATCCTTATAATAATATTTCCATCAATTTATGGAAATATTTATTCTATAAATCAATGTTTTAGAAAGGTGTTATTTTTAGCATTTAGCAAATCAAAACTGTATAAATGCATATGGAAGAAAATTTTTGAAGAAAACATAATATTTTGGTTGAAGTAATTGGAAATAAAATATTTAAATATCATTTATATATAGAAATTTTCAAATTTTATCAACCAAAATATTAAAACTTTTCAACCATAATTCTTCAAAAATTTATTCATTTCATCAACCAAATACATTCTAATTCTTTCAAAAAATTTCTTCCATATGGGACAAAATTTTTGAAAGAAACCAATCATTTTGGTTGAAGAATTTAGTATAATTCTCGAAAGAACATTATTATTTTGGTTGATAAATTTCAATAATTACATAAAAACCTGCTTTGGTTGATAAATAAATATAACTTATACTTATTTATCAACCAAATAATACATATATTTTTTATTTCAACCAAAATATTAAGATTTCTTCAAAAATTTTGTGCCATATGGAAGGAAATTTTTTCATTTTTATCAACCAAAATAGCTTTTTATATAATTATTAAAACTTTTCAACCATAATGATATATTTTCTTCAATGATTTACTCATTTTATCAACCAAATACATTATAATTCCTTCAAAAATTTTCTTCTATATAAATAAAATGAGTATTATTCGGGTTTTAGACATGACTCCAAGAGGGCAATATGAAGGGCGTTTTAAATTAAATAGAAAACTATTAATAAAGCTCCCCATTAATCAACTTTGTACTCACGAGAAAACCTTGCCATTTATGCAGTCCCTACTCATGCTCATACCTAAATCGGCTGAAACTAAACAAAAGAAGAAATAAACAAGCACATCCTCTCCAAGGTGATTTGGAATGGTACTTATGATTGAGTTCTCTAATCATATTTTATTACTTTTATGCTCCTTCGGTTCTCAACCGATTTGTTACAGTTACTCAATGAAATCTATTTAATTAAAAGAGCACTTTCTCCTGACCTTCACTCCCTAATTAAAATTGATATAAAAGGACTGGGAAATGCAAGCTAAGCAAAATGAAAAAAGCATCAATCTCGTATGAAGAAAGTCAGGCCTCGGATTGGAAGAACATCGAATCAAATCTGGACTTTATGGATAATAAATATGGTTCTACCTTCAAAGACTGGTTGAAAGATGAACAGAACGTCTTTGTTATTTCGATTTATTTACAAAGAATAGCCAATGAATACCCTCTTGATCGTGTTTTGAACGCTTTGACCTGGTTAATCCAGGGCTGGAAATTAGACAACATTGCCTTGTTAATTAGGAACATCGGTGCTCATTGGTATTTGAATAATAAGGATTTGGAATTAGTAGAACAGAAAAGAGCTTATTTCATTAAGAAATTGGTTCATTCGTTCAAGATTAAAGAAAAGGCAAAATTGATCTCCTTAATCGTTACTGTATTCTCAAAAGAGCAAAAGATCTTATTTTTGAAATACTTTTTCCTAGATTTCGAATTTACCGACCTATCGGAATTCTTTTCGTTCATGGGCAACAATCTAGATTACTCGATCAAAGTCATCTTGTTACAAGAAAAGGCAAAATCATATCGATCATCAGCCATCACTTCGAAGATGAGGAAGAGATCAAGTGTCGATACTGGTTTGTTGGATAATATTAAGAAATGTAAACTGACTTCCCCTTTAAATCGTAAATCTTCCTTGGTTAATTAGTATAAATAATTCACTGTTATCTACTTTTGTTGGAAAATCATCTATAAAGTATTTAAACTTTCTTAAGAATTTACTCCTTATTTTTTCTATAAGGTAAAATAAAGATGAATGTCTTTATCCTAAAGTAAAAGTTTGTGATGAAAATGGATTATACAACTTATGATTCAAAATCACTTATATATAAAAGATTGAACTTCATAAATGTTATTATTTCTATATATTTGATTCATGATCAACTAACTTTTTTGAATAAAAGGATTTTCAATGATATTAAAAGCAAACCTAGATAGAGTTTTTTATTTCATAAACTCGGATTTGGGAATAGGTTCATAATAATCATAAAAATCTTGCTTCAATTTCGCAATTTCCTCTTTAGAAGCCATAAAGCTTCTTTGTCTTCTAATCCTCTCAATAGCATTTTCTTTGATATAAGGAGCGGGAGCTAACGGATCACCGAAGAATTTCACTGCCGCCATTGGAACTGCAAGGACGAGGCCGCCGAGGAACATATTAGGTAACTTAAGAGTTCGTGCTCCTGCCACCATGCCTGTTAAGAAGCCAGCCATGGTATAATTTAAAGTATCATCTTTCTTACGAAATTCTTCTAAGCCAGTTAAAGAAATAGAGAATGTGGCACCAAGCGTAGCTAAACAATGATTAAGAGGTGGATTACCATAATATGGAATTAGATATCCTGTTCTAGTGAAGACGCCAAAGAATCCTTTCTTATGGTATTGGGTAGCATTATAATAACTGCTTAATAATAATCCGAATACTCCTAATTTCCCAGTAGTATTTACGATGCGTTCTTTGCCTTTGAGCTCGCCAAATACTCGCTTCTGCGGTTGGAAAAACGTCATCTTTGAAGAAAAAAATCGGAGGGTTGTTCTGATATCAAATAAACCTCATTATGGAACTTAGCTAACTTAAATAATAAGATTCCATCTTATGCATCCATTTCGGTTCCTATTTGATGGTTAAATCTACTGTTTCTGGTTCAAACTCTTCGATTTGTGATTTCGAGTGTATTTCAAAAGAATTATGTTTTTAATAATTAAAAGTAGTACAATAATTAATATTTGTTTGTCTGATACTTTATTCTATAAGCCCAACATGGATTTTTATACTAGTCTTTATTATGTTTTTAATTTTCTTTTTTCTCTGAAAACCTCGACAACAGCTTAAAGGACTAATCAATTGATTTAAATATATTGAGGGAATAATTTGAGTTCGATATACTGTAGATATTTTCATCTCAAAATAGCCATCTATATTATACAAAAGCTATGTGGTTAGAAAATTTAGCATTATCCAAAGTTGAAAATGTCTTTTTTATAAATAAGCAGGTCTAGAGTATCATTTAAATTTAGTGGAAAAAAGGTTACAAATTAAAAAAATCAATAGATATCAGAAGTCAAAAAATTCATTCCACATTTACTGTTTTATCATAAAAAGTCTTGATAAATCCTAATAGCAAAGTTACTGTTAATTGAAATGGCTATTGCTTGCTCTGTTTTCTCGATGTCCCAACTTACTCTAATGATTTTGTAGGGAGAACGAGAGAGTTAGGACAAGAACATAAAACAGATAGTAACGGTACAAGGAAGGAAGTTCAAAGTTCCTTTCATTCAATTTGTTTGAAAGTTTCCATGAAAATCGACTTCTCTGGCCTAATAAATCTAAGAGGGGCGTTTCATAATTAACAAGAATTTGGTATAATGAAACAAATTAATCCAACTTTGAAAATTATATTAAATAGAGTCCCATATTTGAATATCAATTTATAAATTTTGGAAATAAATATCTTCTCAAAAGCTTTTAAGAAGTTCTGATATTTCAAAAAAGGAAGAAATTTTGGAAAATACCCAAATTGAGCAAAGGCATGTGATCATATTTTTGTTCCGCAAATCGACACCAGTAAAGGTTATTATCCAAAAATTGGTTGAGGTTTATAGAAACAATGCTTTGTCAACTTCAAGAGTTTATTTTAGGGTAAACTTGTTTAAGAGTGGGAAGAACAACGTTCAAGATGAGCATAGAAGTGGTCGTCCAAAAACCTCCACCTGAGACGAAAATATAAAGATTGTGGAGAAGTTGATAATGTCAGATCGCTGGAAAAAAGTCAGAGAGATTTCAATCACTGCAGGTATTTCAATAACAAGTGTTTGGAGAATAATCCATAATAATCTACTTCTTTCTAAGTTATGTTCTAGGTATATACCTTACAATTTGAACATTTTTCAAAGAGAAACAAGGGTCAAGATTTGTCAAGAAAATCTGGAGTTAATGGAATATAATCAATATTTTTTAAACCACCTTGTAACAGGTGATGAGACATGGGTTCATTGGTATGACTCAAAAAGCAAACAAGAGTCCATTCAGTGGAAGCACAATGGATCTCCTCCTCCAAAAAAATTCAAGGTGCAAAAGTCTGCAGGCAAGAGAATGGCCACTATTTTCTGGGATAGAAAGGGAATACTCTTAATTGAGTGTATAAAGAAGGGAAAGACAATTACTGGCGATAGTTACGCAAATCTTTGAAAAAAATCAAGGCAAGTTGTATTACAGAAGAGAAGAGGAGGTAAAAAACGTAGGATTTTGCTGCTTCACGACAATGCGTCAAGCCATAAATGTGAAATTTCGACCACCACTATGAAAGAACAACACATGATTCAACTCTGTCATCCACATTATAGTCCAAATATTGCTCCGAGTGACTATTATCTGTTTCGACATCTCAAAAATCATCTTAGGGGGACTCGATATTTCAGCGACAATCAATTAAAGGGTTCTGTGATTCAATTCTTTTCTGAGAAAGATGAATCTTCCTATTCCTAAGGAATAGAATCATTAAAATTTAAATGGTCTAAATGCGTGGAACTATACCATTTAACTCTCAAATTCAGAAAGGGTGATTTCTATTTGAGTAAAGAGATCTTCAAATTTGAAGAGTGTGATGAAAAGTTGGAAATTTCAATAAAATTAGGGGAAGATAGTGGTTTAAATATCAATATATAGCAAAATATTATATTCATGGCTTATATCCAATATTTGAGTTATAAATCATTTAATTGATGTCGGGTCTGAAGCTGAGGCAAAACTATATATGAGCAAATACAAACGAAAACATTAATTTTTTTAAATTTATATAAATGAAAACAATAAAATTCATGTTATTACTTATAAATATTTAATCATGCTTTTGGATCCACACAAATTAAACAATAAATTGAGCTAGGGAATTATATTTTTTATGCAAAAAATTAATTTAAAAACCGTCAATAATTATCTTTTTAAATAAAAAATAGATAACAACAATAATACACAAACAACACGAGGAACATATAATAAAACAAGTATCGAAACTCGAAGAAGGGTTATTCATGAATCAGAAATTAGAGGAGACTGGAAAGCGATTGCTTTAGCAAAGGGAGTTTTATACAAAAGGGCGTATCATTGGGTTAGTAATGGTGAAATGGAAACCAGACCAAGAGGTGGTCGTCGATTTGTAAAAATTACGAAGGATATTATTGAGACCATCCTAAATTGGTAAAAGAGAAATTGTCAATTGAAACTAAAAACAATATGCGAAAGGGTATTTATCACTTTTAATGTTACTGTAACTAACACAACGATTTTTGAACACTTAGAAGGTCGGTTATTTACTTCCAAATTAACTCATTATCTTCCTGATCGAATTAACACGCCAGAGAATAAAGAAGCAATAAAAGTTTATGTAGAAAGAATAATTTAATATGTTGCACTTCAGAAACTTATTATTTTCGTCGACGAAACAAACTTTAATTTGTTTTGTAGGCGAAAGGTTGGAAGTAGTAGGAGGTGAAGTCGCGCGGTTGTGAAGCTGCCTAACTCCAAAGGCCCAAACATCCACATAATAGGTGCTATATCTTCTACGAAATTGGACTTTTGGGAGAGAAAACGAGGTGCATTTAAAAAGCAAGATTTCCAAAATTGGCTTAGAAGATGCTTGAGTCATTGTATTGAAAATGGGATCTTGGCAAGTAATATAGTGGTGGTTTTAGATAACGCTCCAGCTCACTGTCGAGTGGAGATTCTTTCAAAAGAAAGAAAATTTGCGGGAGTAGAATTCTGTCGACTTTCTCCATATTCGCCCATGTTTAACCCAATAGAGCACTGCTGGTCTTCTTTCAAGTCAGGGGTTAAAAATTATCTTCAAGAACATCGAGAAACTCTTGTAAATGGGCATCAATATGAAGGTTTAACACAGACAGAATTTCGTCTTCGTTTTTTAGAAAACTGTACAGACAATGAAATTGTAAAAATTACGCCTCTAACTTGTCTTCATTCATACAATCACGTTCAAAGGTACTATCCAATTGCAATGCAAAGAACTGATATGACTTTAAATGATGACTTTTAAAGTAGATAATGAAATTAATTATAATAGTTTCTTGAAATTTTTATTAAATTTTATCCTAGATTATTTTTTTAATTTTTAAAAACCCCGAACGTTTCAAAAATAACTTATCATTTTTAAATATGTTTTTATGATTTGTATAAATATAAAAAGATTCTATAAAACATTTATATATTACCTCAATTCAAGAGCAAGATCATTTGAATTAAATAATATATCAATGCAGATCTATCTAAAAGATTTTAGATTTTCTGCATCTGGTAGTACACTATCTGAATTTGAAGATCGCTTTACTCAAATTGAAATTACCCTTTCTAAATTTGAAGGTCCCACCATTACTCAAATTGAGAAAAGGTATTCTCAATTTCAAGGTCCCATCACTCAAATTGAAAGTACCCTTTCTCAATTTGAAAGTCTCGTTTCTGATTTTGAAAGTAAAAAGGTATAGAAGGTGACTTATATTGAAAAATAAAAATTCAACATTTTCATCTTGCTTTTTTTATCCTAAATTTAACAATTATTGGTAATTATGAAACGTCCCTTGTAAAAGTTTTTTCAAGTGATAGGATTATTGAGCTAAAATAGATTTATTCCATAAATATAGACAGAAAAGTTAATCAAACTTAAGATTCGTAGCTCTTTCATTAATCCACTTAATTTTACCCCATATTTCAATTTTAATCCTTCATAGATGTCAATTTAAGCATTTTGACGCCCTCTGGCTGTTCTATTGCACACTTAGGAATTGAATGCTCAGTTAAAATGTTTCAAATAGAAAAATTTGGTGTTATGATGGATTTTTGATCTAAAAGTTGCAAATATAAGTAAATAAATTATGGATTAACATAATGACGACAGCACAATTCTAATCAAGTCCGTTAAGTTTGTTAACTTTTTGGTTCTACATAAATCATAAAATTTAT
Organism: Holacanthella duospinosa; assembly: GCA_002738285.1. Taxonomy (NCBI): domain Eukaryota; kingdom Metazoa; phylum Arthropoda; class Collembola; order Poduromorpha; family Neanuridae; genus Holacanthella; species Holacanthella duospinosa. The sequence continues at coordinate 70,319 of NIPM01000609.1, forward strand.
ATAACAATAAAAATGAAATTTCTTTGTATTATTTCTTCAAAAAAATGGTAATACCCATCAAAAAGTTATACTTAACCTAAAACGCCATAAACTGGTTTTTAATGAATTAAACGACTTTTTACACATTCTAATTTTCTCTTATTAAAACCTTTATTGTCTGTGTTTTGTGTAACAGTATTGTTTTTAATGTCAGACTATGTTTAATTTTTCCATACATACTACCCTAAGCACATCAACATGTTAAGTCCAATTTATTGTATTTTTGATGAAAATCTTCATTATAAAATTCAATTTATCCACAGAGATTTTGATGATATTACATTATACAGCATGTGTAGGTTTCATCCTCTACTTCAAGAGATTCGAAAAAATGAAGCTCCCTTAATCATTTGTCACTCTTGCCTGTGATATAAAGAGGTCATATCCTTTAAAAATTTGTACCTATTATGAAAACCCAGAAAGAACTCATCTTTGTGCTCCTTAGACATCACATATTAATCACTTGACTTATTATTTTTCTTTAAATATTAAAATCAAATTGACCGATTTCCCCTTCCTGCTGTCGAGATTTTGAAAAAATAAAATTAAAGATTAAATAATAAGGACAAAAATCATAGTAATGAGTACATAATAGATGTACTCCATTATTATTTTTTCTTTGTAAAAATTCATTTAAATGAATACTACATTTTCGGTTCTCCTAAGAATAATGGATGAAGAATCAGACAAGGAACCAGTGATGGGAAAAATCAATGAAATTTCATTGAATTTTGTGTAATTTAATCGATTGCTCAGTAAAAATAAGGTGAATGCTAGTGAAATTTAATATAAGCATCTTTTGATACATTCATAAAAATAAATATGAAAGTCAAAAATATCGATCAAAATACAAGTGGACCGAATTGAACCTTTTCGAGAGATAAAATTTGGCATATAAAAAGCTCTAATCATCATAAGATTTTGGGATAAATAGTTTTATTAAAAAGAAAGCTCTTTTTTATATTTAGGTTCAAAGTCCAGGAATTAAATCGTCAATGAACAGCTCATGAACCGAATCATAGCCGTCAAATTCAGATGACGAATTCATTTCACAATCCTCCTCTAATGCCCCAGGGCTTCTAACATCATTGTAATTAGACTATTTAACACCTTTAGAAGTTCTATTCAATTATCATTGAAGGAAATGTGACCGAAAGCACTATACCAGAATTGAACATCAATTTGCATTGAAGGTGCTCAAGATGAGCTTGATTTCTTTCATTGTTAAAATCTAAATACTTAGTTATCAAACTTTGTTCATTATTGATTGAAGTTGGAAGACTTTATACTTCATATATTGATTCTAAATCGTCATTAAATTCTTTGATTGAAGCAGCATTTGATATTAAATCTACAGTAGAATTTGTTGAATCAGTCATATTCAATCTATTATTGTTTTTCTTGTTCCCTAATTGTTAAATTATTTATTTACTTTTATCAGTCAAACCTTTATTATAAGTTGAAATGTGCTTTTTAAATCAAAGGTGCTCTTAAGTGGATACATTTGGCTCTTACCTTACCATTATCTATGACTTTATTATCCATTCAACGCTTATTGGCTTTTTTCCTCCTATCATTGATTTGGAAAATTTTCTATTCAATGAGTTGAAATTAAACTCAACCAATTTTTGCAGTAAATTACAAAACATCATAGTATGAAAAAAATAGGTTTAGATGGTATGTTATAAAGATCCCAAATCGATATAATGTCTTTTTGAAAATTTATTAACAGGTTAAGTTTTTAATGAAATTTCATGTTCCATCGCTGCAAGGAACATTATGTACATAATAATGGTTATTATAAAGAGCTATTTTTTATTTCTAAAGAGTATCTACGCTTTTTAGTAGAAGAAAATAGACAAAATTGTAAAGTTAAAATGCAAAGTTTGATACCGATAGATTTGGCCTTGATGATAACGATCGAGTGCGAAACTACTGGTTATTATAGAAAAAGGAGGATTTTTGACCGATTCATGAATTTAAAAAGCAGATTTTTGATTCAACTTTGAAAAGGAACAAAAACATATTATTTAAATTTTAAAATGACTATTAAAATGATTACAGAACTCTTTATACCTTTTCGATTCGCCTAGTAATTTCTTAACTTTGACGCCATAAATATTGGAAAGTACAGGGTATCGAACTAATGAGACTGACACTTTCATGAGCAAATTGCCGTTCGAATCTTCTGTAGAGGTAGAAGAGTCGAGTTGAACTATCATTATAGCACCATCTATTTCGGTCCACTTAATCAAATTGATCTTTCCTAAATACTCTATTAGTGAGGTTCTAATCTGCGATGGAGACTTGTAAGAAGTGTGCGAGATCTTGAAGAAATTGCGAAACATAATATTTGGTATTGTTTTGATCAGTCCATTCTCTACACCTTCCATGTTCTTATTAACGATCGGCTGTGTTGGTGATGTTGCTGTTTTCTCGGAATAAAAGCTAAGTCGTTTCTTTACTCCAATCTTGAGTTTTTCGAATTGCGATAGGCGCCGTTCTCCCATGGCGTTATTTATTGAGGCATATTGATTGTTTAATGTTTGATCATGATTAGATACCGCTCTTCTAATGACAGACTGTGGACTTGCTGCTGTTCTATTACTATTGACCATTGTTTGTAACGTATGAGCGCTTTGAACAGATGGAACCAATAGTTTCGATACTTCACTTGAATTATAAAATATGAGTGAATCTTGATCAAAATTGTCTATTTCCTCTATAGGAGGAGGTTTATCCAAAAAAGCCTTATATTGGGTAGGATATGTCTTCATATAAGCTAATAAATACAACGACAAACATTCATAATTCGGATTCAATTGTGTCTCTTCCTTTTCTTTTTGGATTGCCATTTCTATCATTATTTTCAATTCTTTATTGTTAGCCAATTTAAAGCCTTTTATAAGATCTAAGAGCGTATCGTTTATAGGAAGCATTTCAGTCAAGAACGATGGATGTAGGGAAGGTTGTATATAATCATTAATATTAAAGAAGGAAGTAAACCAAGGATGGTTATAAATATCATCAATTTTAATACGTTTTTTCGGATCAACGACTAATATTTTCGATAGCAAATCTTTACATTTACTAGAAATCCATTGTGGATATTCCACCTTGCCTTTTTTAATCTTCGAATGCAGATTCGCCATATTTCGATCGTCAAAAGGCACTTTCCCGCAAACCAAAACATAAAGTACAACACCAAAAGACCAAATGTCGACTTCAGGTCCAACATAAGGCTGTGCATTCAATAATTCAGGTGCTGCAAAATAGAGAGAGCCACAAAATGTGTTCAATTTCTTTAAAGGCGTATACAAATTACTTAAACCGAAATCGATCAATTTGATCTGCCTCTTTGAAGTGATTAATATATTTTCAATCTTGAGATCGCGATGTACTATATTATGTCTATGACAATATTCTATTCCACTAATAATTTGCATAGCTAATTTTGATGCCATCTTTTCTTCTAATTTCCCATTTTCAATAATGAAATCAAGCAATTGCCCACCTTGAACATACTCCATTACTAGATAATAATGATTGTTAGAGATATGGAAATTCTTTAATTGCACGATATTCTTATGTTCCATAATTGTTAAGATGGCTACTTCTCTAATTACTCGTTCTTCTTCCTCTTCAAATTTGATTTCACGATTATTGGAGGATTTACCTTTCTTTCGATTCATTATTTTGATTGCTACTTTTTCTCCGGTATCTTGATGTATACCTAATTTCACTTTTCCCGTCGAGCCGGAACCTATAGTTTTGGTAATTAAATATTCACCTAATTTCCTATAATACTTGTTAGAGGCAGAGCTAAATCTATTATTAGCATTAGAAGTAGATTGTACACTCGTCCTTTTAATAATCATATTATTATTGCTAGGTTGATTCAAACTTTGTCGATGTCTTAAACTAGGAACAATGGCTTTGTTGATATCTGGGTTTAATTTCGTGTTACTAAAAGGGTTTGTGGCTACATTTCCATACCTAGAGTCTTTCCTACCGACTAAATTTAAGTCAGGCTTCCTCGTTGGAGCGGTACTTCTTCTTTGTAATGGTTTGGGATTGACGACATTATTGGATTCATTTATAATGGAACGGCTATAACCTAATGGAACTTCATCTTCGACCCTACTTCTTGATCTACTGTTCTTGCTGGCACTTCTAGTTATCATTATAAAATATTATTTTTACTCCTTATTTTCAGTTTAAGATTTCCTAATTTACTCAACCAGTTTCTCTATTTGTCATAAGATTGCTCTTTTCCTTATTTGTTTAGCTTTACTTTTAAAATAGTATTACTAGTTATTAAAATAGTGATTTTTGGAATTTTTTTTATTTTACAAATTAATGATCACAATTGGTATTTTGGATCACAGCAAAACGTTGATTTCATCATACTTGAAATTATACAAAAATTTCTTACAAGACATTGAAACTTGGATTTCTAAATCACGTACTATATGAGCTTTAGGCCTATTATATTATTATCCCACATCAGTTTTTATTTTTTTTAATCACTTTTGGCATCAATTAATCATTTGTATGCAACTTTTTTGTTTTGAAACAGATATCTATACGGATCTTTTGGGAAAATTACTGCTTATAAAGATTCAAATAAAAGAAAGCTTGGTTACACTCAGGATCAATTTCGAATTTTATCAGATTTTGCATTCAAGGATTTTCTTTTCATATTCATAGCTTTGTCGCTGTCCCTCGACTAAAAGGAATAAACTAGAGAAATAAATCATTATATTTATAGTAACCATACTTTAATATAGATCTGCTTCTTTATTATCTGATTTTTCGATATCGATTTTCCCAAAGAGTAAAGTGCAATTTTTACTCAAATCAAATTTTCAAATAAGCAAGAATAATAGAGTATGACTTTTATAAAGGTATTTACACATTTTTATTATTATTTGATTTTAGTGTTAATATTTTTACAAAATATCAGACTGTGGTCTGACTCACTAGAAGCTGACCAATGATTTCAATTTATAAAGAGAAAGGATTTTAATAAAAGCACTCTCTAATCTACAGACATCAATTTACTATAACATCCTCTCTTAACATGTCTTGAATAAACTGAATCCAATGCTATAAATTTACTAGCACTCAAAATCTGATTGACTATATCTCTGTCTATCTATTTGGATTACTTATCAAACCGAAACACTTCTCTGCCTCTTGTGGACCTGAATAATCTTTGCTCTGGATTGTAATAAATGGATTCCGATAAATAACTTACAATTTAAATACGCGACAGATCCTTACCCTCAGGCTGTCGCCCGATATCTACGTGTTCCCATCTCCATGCTTGTGACCCTTCTGTCGTTACTTATCGTGTATCCTCCTTAGCATTAAGACCTAAACTATCGGTCCTTCTTAGAGACTGTCAGTGCTTCATTTATCATCCTTAAGCTTCTAGCTTGCGATCGCAGTGACTAACCACTCAGTTGGATCATTTTTGTAGGTTAATGTGCAATGAAGTTATATTTCACAACCACGGACATATAAATTGGTTAGTCCCGTGAGAAGACATTTCAAAGCTAACTTTGCAGTCACCTCGAGTAGCTATAGCATTAGCACTTATTACAGATAGTATGCTCGACACCATGTAATATTTATATTATTATATAAATATATTGCTTTTAATAAATATTTACAATGATAATTTAAAAAGCTGTACCTTTTGGCGTTCGATTAGTTGTACAGTATTACGTAAAATTGTAAATTTTAAATTCAAAGTTGTAAATTGTAATTTATGTTTGTCTCCTTAGCGGCGATCGATATTTTTATTGTGAGCTTATTAGGGCGTTCCAAGCAAACAGGGACTCGAAAACTTTTAAATAAAAAATTTATTAATAAATATAGAAAGT